>JAMQGT020012545.1:0-89970 GCA_024447675.2 Pterophyllum scalare | reverse complement strand
AATCGAGGCCCCATATCTTCCTGTGGTGTATTGCAGTTACAAAATCATCTATGTGGTTTTAGAATATGATGCATCGGCATTAAATATTCCACGTCGGCTAATTTTTGTAGTCGACGTCACCGATTACGTCGACGAATCGTTGCAGCCCTTGTTATCACCTGCATATCTTGGCTTCATCTTCTCATACATCTGGTAGCGTTGTTTCTATGCCGATGACAAAAACTGATGAGGAAAGGTGATCATGACATCTTGGATTCCTGCCATGACTCATGAGAGAATTCAGGCCAAACCAGTCTGCTCATTCTGGGCCGCCAGTGGACGATCATTAGCAGCCAAAATTGTCCTGACAAAAATTTGTGGAATCAGAAATGGTGAAAATTACTGCGTTAAAAGTGCAAACAAGGAACAAGAAATTATTTAAATATACAAACATCAAGATAATCATTCCAGGCCCTGTAAGGTATTCTCAAAACACAAGCAGTCACCCTTAACACCTGCACAGTAGATTAGATGAAGCAAATCATAAATGGCATTTATTTGTGTCCCTATTGTCTTTAAACCTGAACCTTCAGACAGATATTGGGTTGTCTGATCATAGCATTCTTGAAATCAAATGAGCACCACAGCAGAATCACTCAGTAATTAACATTCCCCCCTTTTTTGCTCAATTCTTGGAATATAGGGGGATTTGTGCTCATTACTGGATGACTTCACTGGTCTGATACAAAGAACCACTCTCAGCAGAGATGCTTACTGTCTTAAGCTTTTGTGCTCTTGTTTTGATGTCCTAGCAATCCCTATTTATAGCATTTGTTTTCACACTTTCAGTGTTTATTGAATGAAATCAGTTCTATGTGGCATTTACATGTGGCCATCTTTTCCAAGCGCAGTTTATAAACATAGTTCTCCGTTGCTGTTCATCAAATGCAGTCTATAAATATCTGTATTTCACTCTCATTTATGTCATATGCAAAATACAGTATAGAAAATGGCTGGCAAGTGAACAAGACGCAGAAGAGAGAGATACACCTCAAGTTAGCACGTCTTAATATTGCTGCTATTTGTAATAGTAACGCTGAGAGGAGACTCAGAGACTTAGAGAGGAGAGCATGTCCCCCCTTGCTCACAGGCAGTTTCGCTTCAACCTCTAATTGAAGTTGTAAATGCTGTGAACCTGCTTTGACATGAGGTGCAGGCTGCACTTCATCATCTCCTCACAGAACTCTGCATTTTGTCTTAACATTTTGCTCTGAAATGTTGCGTAATTGCTGATGTTTCACATCGCTTAAGAGTTGATGATGTGGCAAAGTTTGTGTTAAGGTCAGTGGCTTCTGTCATGTTGCCATCTTTTTGCCACACTGGGGTTATCTTTGATGGAAGGCAATCTGTAACCAACCTTTAAATAATGTTAACATAAAATCAAAATGCAGAGTTCTGCAAGGAGTGTAAATAAATGTTCAAGGTTTTTGTTACTTTTGATGATGTATTGATTATTTTTTGCGTTTGTTCTTTTTTTGTGTTTCTGCTTTTTCAGGTCCAGACTCTGGCATCTAGGCCTAAATCATGTGAAGTACCTGGAATCAAGTAAGTCTAAGGAGGGTCAATGTGTGTTTTTTCTGCTGTTTTCTTATGGTTGTAAATAACTTCCATATCGTCATCCTGTGACGTTTTACAGGGCTTTTATAGTCTATCATTTAAAATAGGCCGCAGGTGTTCCACGGGCAGTAACAACCTTAGCTGATCTAAAGAAACAAAGGAATTCTGGAAATGCCACACATTCTTGCTGCTTCAAAAAGGATGTCCTTTACACCTTTAACCTTTTAAAATAAGAGGAAGAGCGTTATTACGACAATCACATACCAGTGGCATTGTTCAACAAGATTTTGCTGACACTACTTTCCGTCCACCACAAACCACCTCCGGTATCATGTCATGAATGGACATCTCCAATATTGCTAGGAATTTATTAGCAGCAGCCGTGTTGTACCATGTGGCCAGTAAATGGGACAGATCAGATATAGCTTATGTTTTCATGGTACAGAATGCAGTGACAGCTTTTGAAGAGCCTTTATAGACTGGGGGATTCCTGGAAAGATGTCCCTGTTTAACATGGAAATAAGAAAGACAGAACATTGGGTACCAGGTGCCAAGCTGTTCTGTTTATGGGACAAGTATTTTATTTGTTTTTGGTAGTCTGGGGACAGACGAGGCATAGTTGCTGCCCGTATGCTATGAAATAGAGAGTGGGTGGGAAAAAGAAGAGACAAGAACAAGTGGAGGGAGTCCAATTGGAATGGCAGTGCCTTTCAGTTAGTTGTATTCTTTACATTAATTCAAATGGTTTCAGATCGCCAGTGTTGTTCCTGGTGTCAAATGAGTTGTCTGTCTACCTTTGTTGCAGTATATTCCCATCTCCAGAGCAGAACCCCAGCCTGTCTCACTACCAGGGCTCGTTAAGTACTGGGGGCTCCTTGCCCGACCTCAGCAACCTGCAATTTCCCTCCCCGCTCTCCACCCCGCTGGATCCTGATGACAGCAGCGGGTACCCCAACATCAGTGGGGGGAGCAGCACTGGAAACCTGCCAGCTGCCATGATGCACCTAGGCATTGGTAACTCACCAGGTGGGTGGAATTCAGCTTTTGTGTGTGTGTGTGTGTGTGTGTGTGTGTGTGTGTGTGTGTGTGATTTAATCTTTACTGAGTTTTCGTTTTGTTTTTTAGATAATTACTTTTTTGGATTCTGTTTGTCTAAGGGCCAGAGCTTTGTAGCTCTATATCAAAGGTGAAGTTCTTTTGTTGTCTTCTGTAAAAGAAAATTGTCTGGCTTTAACAGCATTGCTGCATAAAAACCAAACATCACAATAAATTAGAAGATGCTTGAAAATCAAGCATCTCACGAGAGCATTATTTAGATTAAAGCTGAAGAATTTTTAAGTGTAAAACCCAAACATTTTACTCTGACCAGACTCAATGTGCAGCATATACAGACCAAAGAATGCATCTTTTATGGAACATTTCTTGCATAGTGTAGCATGAATCACAGAAAAAAACCGACTTTAGTTTTGGAGTTGTTTCCCTTGAGCTTTTGAAACCAGCACAGCACTCTGAAGCTTCAGGCTTTTCACGATTCTGAAGTCATTTCTGATGTAGGGGTAGTTGATCTAAAACAAAATGCAAAAGCTTTACTTCTATAGAAAAGGATCCACATACCTTGCATGAAAAAAATAACTAATAGCCTGCAATCTAATTCTGAAATTGTGGAATGCATTCTCTTGGGGCATACATCCCACTCTTAGACTCATTGTAGCCACTTTGATTACAGTGTAACTGTAATAGCAGCGGAATCAACAGTCCACATGTGTTATGGACTCATTTTAGCCACGTGGAATGTGCATAAATTACGAACAAATACTTCTCACTTTACATGTAACAGATGCAGGATCAGTGAAAACAACCCCGAAGATACCTTCTGTTGCTCCTGCAGCAATTGCACATTATGTTGGCCTGATAGAGGTGTAAAGAAATGTTTATAACTTTCACTGTCTGACCGCCCTGTACCTCCTTTCATCACACGACAGAATCAAAGAGAATCTCATGTCCAACCAACTCAAAAATGTCTTGGAGGGTGCGGAGCGAGGAACGTGGCCATAATCTTGACCTGCGACTGAACCAAGGCTAAAGATTTGAGCCTCCAAATTAATTATTCATAAACTTCTTGGTAAAAGCATAATATAAAATTGATTCTGTAGCAGCTCTCTCTAAAAAAAAAAAAAAAAAAAAAAGATCATGACATTTCTGCAGGCACTACGCAGATAAATACTGCTGCTTTCATTTGTCCTTGCAGCATTTTCATCCTGATTGTGGCATATTTGAAATTAGTAACACATGCTTTTGTTGGATTTTTCCTTCACCTTTGTGACTTAAAACTTGAAGTATTTTGAACTGAAACAGTCTAGATGCATGAATAGCTGTACTGATGAGAGGGAAAATACAGTCAACTGAATTCTTTTTTGCACACTGTTAGCTGCTGTTTGTGGATCTAACTGGACTCTGACACTTACTGAATAAACTCCCATACAATATGAGAACGTAGTCAGACTGTTTATCAGAGGGAAAGTGTGATTTTTAGAACACTCTGACCTAACATTAGATGGCATAATGTTAGCTTATAACTGGCTGTTGTTGTTGTTCAGCTGGCTCATTGTCAGCTGTCTGGAGGGTTGCACGTCTAATCTGCTGACAATAAGTAATTGTGACAATATCTGGAATAAATAAACATGTTTATGCACGTTTTCATGCATTAGAGCCCTGATTTTAGTTCAGGAGATGAGGCTTGAGGTGATGTTTATTAAGATGCTGGTCACGTTGTCTGTTTCCTCGCATTTTCTCTTCTTTGGTGAAGGGGATCCCTTCTCTGATGATAAAAGTTTGTATCTGGAGTGTGAAGGTGCAGACAGGAATTTAAATGTCCCTCTACAACGTGCAGATGCCTACCACTTTTCTGTGTGGCCGGTCTCTAGCCGCATTCATAAAACATGATTAATCAGAAGGCAGATGTCCTTCCTGTCCACCGTATTCAAATATGACGGGGCGCCCGCTCCTATGTATTTTTAATAGATTATTTGAAGTTTATGAGAATCCATCAATTTGTTGAAAGATGTAATTATATACTGATCTATGTATATTTATGAGGACATCCTTTTTCTGCTAAATGACCTCAAAAAATGACTGACTGCACCTTTAAGTTAGGAACCACAGCTCCAGTGCTTTGAGCAAATTCCAGCTTTCCCTCTCTGCCAGCAAGCCATACGTTGTTGCTAACTCATTAAAGGATCTCTCTGTATTCGGCTTCCTCATTCTGAACCCTACTGCCTGATCTGATCGCACCCACTGCTGCTCCCTCTCAGTCTTCTCTCTATGCATGTTGTGTGTGTGTGTGTGTGTGTGTGTGTGTGTTTGGGCTCCCATGTCAGACACAGTTCAGCTTGGCAGAACACCAAAGTGACAGAGAAACTTTGACCCTCTTTTGGCTTACTACAATCAGCTCCTTTCTTTTCCCTCAGTCCTCTCATTTTCCTCTCCTCTGATTGGCTTCTTACTCTCGCTCCCCAGTTGCACAATAAAGTCTAGTGTTGTGAGTTGGGGGCTGGAGAGCATCCTGGAAAAAAGTACACATGCATCACCAGTACCACATCATCTCCTCATTTACACCCTGCTGGGTTTGAAGCATATCTGATTTACTTGTCCTTGTGTTGCTGTCTTTACTGTCCCTGCAGGTCTCTCCTCTTCTTTGAGTAATCCTTCAATCCAGGCTTCCCTCAACAACTGCCAGCTGCAGTCTTCACTCAGCAATCCCTCCATCAACTCATCCCTGCGTCTGTCCAGCAACTCCCCCCGGCGAAGGCCAGCTCCTATCAGCCCCCTCACCCTGTCCCCTGGAGCTGAGCAGCGCAGGAGTCTGGCCAAGCAGCTGTCTCCCACCATGTCCCCCTCACTGTCCCCCATCACACAGGTACACTCACCTCACACACAGGTTTCACATTCCCTTGACAAACACAAAACACAAAAATATTAATATTTTTGTATAATGGTGGTGCTTAAAGATCAAATTAAAAAATTATTAATATAATAATAATAATGATTTTTTGCTTTGTATGGAACGTTGGCAGTGTGTAAACTACTACTGTTAAAAATACTAATATTGGATTCAAAACAGGTAAAAGTCAGCATAACCCTATAAACTATGATAGAACCCAAATTATAACCTTCAAGTTACTTACTTACATTGCAAAAAAAAAAAAAACACTGGTGCCATTGTTTTTACCCTTGGTGTGGTGGAGCAAGAGCAGCGAGTAATAACACTACAATCAGAATAAATAAACTTCAAGTCTTTATTGGACTTGTAGTTGGTCTTTAGTGACTCCTGCTGGCTTTCCCTGTTCTGTATAGGGAGTCGCTTTGGATACCAGCAATATGCCAAGGGAGCCACCCCCGCCCTATCCACTCTACCAACAATCCCAGCATGCAGTGGACCAGGGCAGACAACGCCAACAGCAACAGCAACCACAACAACAGCAACAGCAGCCTGTTTCTCCGCTTCAGAGCATTCCACTAGACTTCAACACGAGCCAAGTAAGAGCTGTGAAGAGCATCTTTGTCAGGGTGTGTGTGCACGAACAGCAGAATGTTCCATACACACACATTCAGTCATATCACAAAACAACAGTGTTTGTAGCGTATTATTGATTTTCATTTATTTTTAGTTTGCAGAGCATGAATTGCTTTTGAAGAATAGACTCGACATTTAAATTGTAACACAATATGCAAAATAGGCCTAAAAAAGATAAAAATTAAAATTCCCTCATAACCCTATAAGGTTATATTAGGATTTGCCCACTAACATTTTTTTCATCAATAAACACAAAATATCCATCTTTTTTTTTTTTGAAAATATATTCAGGACCAGAAATACAATCCCTAATTTAATTTTCAGACCATTTTGTCTGGATTAAGGTCAAGTGCTTTCTGCACTGTGAAGTGCAAAGACCTTTGCAGACATCTTTTGATTAAAATGGTGACAAGGCCCAAATCAAGGATAGAGGACCACATATTAACCTTTTAGTGTTCACTGCAATACAGTGGTCTCAATCATAGTCTCACCAGCAGGGAGGGGTTTGAACAAAAAAGGAAGAATGCAACCAAATACAGGGAAGTCCTTGAAGAAAATGTCTTCCAGGGGCTTTAAGACAACTGTTTGACTGTTCTTGAGAGTGCAAACTAGGTATAAACTCCACAGAGCACCTGTGGGAGACCTGAAGATGGCCAAATTACAGATTATTTTTTTATCAATCTGCTCAAATTTGAAAGAAGAATGGGCTCAAATTTAAGTATGCTTACAGTGATCATGGACACACCTGGGAAACACCTTCTGATTCAGTGGTTTGTCATTATTTAAAAATTGTTGCATTAATACTAATACTCTTCCAGACTATGAAGAAGTACATATGGAATTATTTGGTTAACAAAAAAGTGTCAAACATACCAGAATATGTTTTCTATTTTAGATTCTTCAAAGTAGGCACCTCTTGCTTAGATGACAGCTTGGCACATCTTGGCATTTTCTCACTCAGCTGTGCCTGTCAAGAGTTAATTTCTTGAATTTCTTGCCCTCTTAATGTGTTTGAGACCATCAGTGTTGTTGTGAAGAGGTAGAGCTGGTATACAGTGAATAGCCCTATTTGAGTAATGTTCTAATCTATATTATGGCAAGAACTACTCAGCTAAGATGAAACTGAGCTCTCATCAGGACCGCCCCAATAGAAAATGAAGACCAAGAGTTCCCTCTGTTGCACAGGATATGTTCATCAGAGTTACCGGCCTCAGAAACCGCAAGTTAGCAGCACCCCAGATAAGAGCCCACCTAAATGCTTCAGAGTTCAAGTAGCACACACATCTCAAGATCAGCTGTTCAGAGAAGACTGTGTGAATCTGGACTTTATGGTCAAATTGCTGCAAAGAAGCCACTTCTAAGGAAGAAAAACAAGAGGAAGAGAATGGCTTGGTCCAAGAAACACAAGGAATGGACATTAGACCAGTGGAAATCTGTCCTTTGTTCTGATGAGTCCAAATTTGAAATTTTTGTTTCCAAACGCCATGTCTTTGTAAGATGCAGAAAAGGTGAGCAGATGGTTCCTACATGTGTAGTTCCTACTGTGAAGTATGGAGGAGGAAGTGTAATGGTATGGGGGTGCTTTGCTGGTGACACTGCTGGTGATTTATTCAAAATCCAAGGCACACTTAACCAGCATGGCTACCACAGCATTCCGTGGGGACATGCCATCCCATCTGGTTTGCATGTAGTGGGACCATCATTTGTTTTTCAATAGGACAATGACCCCAAACATACCTCCAGGCTATGTGAGGTTGCCATACGTCATGAATTGATTCCTTTCTAAATTTTATGTTTTGTCCAATTTTCCCTGACAGCCCAACAATTTGGCAGCTCTCTTCAACGACCCCTTCATGGAGCCACAGTTCTCTAATCGCCAGAACAAGATTATCCCCTATCAGGTGAAGTCTGTTAAACTTGTAGATGTGGTATGAGCATGTTTAATGTCAAAGTAGTGTATTTTGACTACAATGAAGAACACTTTTTTTCCTTTAGTAATCACTTCAATGAGATTCTTATTGCAGTGCTATAAAGTTTTTATTGTACTGAGAAAACTGCACATGACTTGAAGGTATCGCATCAAACACAGCCAGGGTGAACATGACACCACTTCAGCTCCTTGATTCTTTGTGCTTTCTCTTTCTTTGCCATTTTTAATTCCACCATCTGTCGGCTAGTTGGATCAGTTCAGTCTGTTGGAAAACACAATGAGCTCCTCAGCAGGGGGGTCTTGCTTCGATCCATCGTCCTCCTCCCTCTATTACTCCCAGGCTGCTCAGTCAGGGATGGGTGGCAGCCACGGCACCCTGCAGGACCACATGCACATGAGGTCCAATATGTTGTACTCCAACTGCAGCGGAGGACTGCCCAACATCATACTGACTGGTGAGTCCAACGGGTCGGTCAGCTGTTGTCATGTCTGGATTTTGAAAACATAAAAACACGCCAAAAAAACCCAACCAATATGCATAACAAACGGAATAGTCGGTTGCCAGATTGATTGGGCAAAGAATTTGGTGGCAGAATATATTAATTAGCCAAATTAAAGCTTGGCATTTAGCCGCTTGAAGTGATAAATAAGCCCTGTTTTTCTCACCTTAATTTTGTAGTTTTCCAGTTTAGTGTTTTGCAGTGATACAGGATAATATGACCAATATATCATGGTGGTATTATTATTGTTGTTGTTGTAGTTATTATTATTTTTGTTGTTGCTTTTAAAATGATTTCTGTATAGATGGGACTTTATATATGTTTACAGTGACTGTTTTTTTGGTCAGAATACATAGAATATAAAATATTTTAAAATTACACAAACAATAAGACACAACATGACCAAAACTGTAAATTTGCTCTTAGATTTTGTTACCAACAAGCACTCTGTTTGGCACAGGGAGCCATCACCAGGCTGCCTGTTCTCTCTTTTGATTGGATGCAGTGCCACATTTTGTTGCTACTGTTATTAAACACAGTCAACATCTGGTTCGTTCGTGTTAGCAGAGCTGTGAAGTATAGCTTTGAAACAAACTCCCTTTCCTTGAGGAAAAACACCCGCTAGCCGTGAGTAGCACATTATCTTCACCTCATGTGGTTCCAGTTGCCTGAGCGCCGTCTATAGGACAGTCCAGCAAAGATGCAGCACGACCACAACTGAAGCAAAATGAGACTAATTTTTTTTTTAATCAAAAACTTCCAAAGGGCAGACGCAGCTCCTCAAACTTATTTGCATCGATTCTACTGAAGATATTTTGCATTTCTTTTAAGTGTACTTAGTAACTCACACAGAGGAGACCTTGAATTTTCAGTGTTCACTGTGTATTGTTTCATCAAAATCAAAGAATAGGAGTGTTGTGTTTCTCACTGAAGGAAGATGAAATTGCTTTATCTGTAATGTGTATGTGCTTGTATTTTGTATTCTCTAATGACTTTCTAACCTGTCCTGAGTAAAGATGACAGAAGAAGTAAAGGAAACATTCACCATTATCTGTTTCTCTCTCAGATGACTCCAACCCAAGTCTGTCCAAGGACATCAGCAGTGCACTCTCCACGGTGCCCGAATGTTTTGACTCAGAGGTAGGCTTCCCGTTGGAGGATGATCTGCGCATCGAGCCTCTCAGCCTAGATGGACTGAGCATGCTCAGTGATCCCGACATGGTGCTGCCGGACCCATCTGTGGAGGATACTTTCCGAAGCGACAGACTTTGAATGTGAAGAGCACCACACGTCTAAAGAAACACACACATAGACACACACACACACACACACACAGAGATTTGCAGTGTATAGTGTACAAATCTGAATATGCATGCAAACGATCTGTATAGGGCCACTGTGCATGCATCCACTGCCACTAAGATTGATGAAATGTGAAAGACACAAACATGGTCATCCCCACTTTTAAAGAAGGAGACTAGTGAACAAACACTGTTTACGCCTGCTCTGAGCAAAGTTCCCCTCATGCACACTTGAGCTCATCTTCCTCACGTTGTTTGAAATGATGCAGTTTTGGGGATCTGAAGCAGTTCCAGCTCTCAGATCCCCGCACCCCAACCCCTCCAGACCGCTTCTCCCCTCTCTAACCAAAAGGAAGCCCGAGAGGAGCTCGAGTCCTCCCGCTTCTTTCACTCATCACCAACTCACAACACCCTCCACCCACCCCACCCCAGGCCATGGCAACATCATCACCATGGTTACACACCATAGCAACCCTACTGCTGCGCTGAAAGGCAACATAAAATGCCAGCACACGATTTACGTTTCTTAAAATGTATGAGTGGAGCCCAGAGCTGTGATGAAGTCAGTTCTCACAGCTGGAGCAGCAACATCTGCATGATTTTTGTTCTGCAGGTAAAGTCAAATCCAGCTGTGCAGTGGCTACTTTAACGATCATGGAAGAAAGGAAGCTTGCAGGGATTTGAGCTTTGCCAGTGTATTTTGCATATGGTGTTAGATGACTTTTGAGATGTTTGCCACAGACATACATACTTACATATATAAGCCTCAGTTTCAGTGTGACTAGAATGTATTTACCAACTTGAGACAAAAAGGGCAAACTGTTTACAAAGAGGACATTTTAATATTACTACTAAAGAGTTTAGATTTGTGAATTTTCTAATTGAGAAATCCAGTTCTGAGCTGTTTTGTTTATGTTTAATTGCAATTTGGATGGATCTCCACTTTTGTCAGTCACACGCGAGTCGGCTGTGATTTTTTTTTTTTTTTGTCTTGCACAGTTCAGACAGCACTGGGACAAAGGAACATCAGAGTCTGTTTAAAAGGAACTTCACATTTTTGGAAAATATGTACATTCATTGCATATGATTTTATTTGACATTTTGTACTGACCTTGTATCGGCGCTTTAAATCTTGTTTAAAAAAAAAAAAAGGGCGTGCGCTGTGCTACTGTGGATCGATTATGTCCTGTACATCTTTGCATTCTCTTCTATAGCAGTACATGAACTCCCCTCCCTCAACCAATTCTCTGTGGCTGAAGCTGCTGAGTGGGTCAAGCAGAGGGCGTGTAATCACGTGGGCATCGGACATCATGTAACATTGCACTTAACTTCTTTTGCACTAATTGGTTTTTATTGTGTAAGAAGCCAAAACCCAAAGAAGCAGAATGAAGCCATTACTAAGAAACCTTCTGTGACTAAATCTGTATTCTCACTACACATGCACTTGTTTCAGAAGGGCAGCAGGGGTTTAATTTTGATGTGAGGTGGATTTTTTTTTTTTTTTTTTTGGTTTCCTGGGCTTTGATCAGGTGGTCCAATGAAAATGTTTTTGTAAAGAGCTCAGATTTATAGATAATTATGTAATGAATAAGTCATTTAGTGCCCTCTAGTGTTTGTTTTTGCAAAGTTAAAAAGCTATTATTTGCTGCCTGCTGTTTTACCTATGCAACTTTTCAAAGAGTAACTGAAACCTGTTGAACAGGTGCAACTTGTACTTTATGCAGTGTGACAAGGCTCCCTGATTAGCTCAGTGGGCAGGATCGAGTTTTGCTAGAAGTTGCGATATTACATCAGTCCGGTGTCCAGAGTGTGTATTGACTCTCATGAGCATTTGCAGTGACTGATGTAAAGGAACTTTGAGGCGTCGTACCTGCACTGTGTGGACTGGTGGCTTCTTTCCGTGTGTCAAAAAGATTCAGTGTCATTATTTGTCAAAATGAAAATGAAGAGGGGTGCTGGGGTTACACTGAGGTTGCTTTCTAAAGAGTTTATATTCAGTTACCTGGTCTCTTGTTAACTCTGTAAAGACAGTGGGTGAGTGATGGAACCACGTAGCAGTTTATTTCCTTTTCTTTTGTCTTGGACTGATCCTCCCTGTGTACCAGCCTGTTTCCTGCTGGCTTAATGCCTTCTGCTGCCTTACTTCCTTACTTTGTTGTATTTCATATTCCGGCAGTAGCGTCCATCAGCTGATCATCCCTTTAGCTTTAGCTCTGTTTGGTACTAACTGCCTGTGGTTCTTTTCTGTCACTTAGTCTATTTAATTTGTGTTTTTCTTTTTTTGGTGTCTTACTTTTTTCTTTTTTTTTCTTTTTTTTTTTTTTAGCTGCGTATGGAAATGTACAGTTCTGTTATTTAAAGAATGTTTTTGTTCACTAGTGTTACTACTTCTTTTGTAATGTCATTTGAGTTTTTGTTTTTCCCTAAGATATAAAAATTTTATTGGTTTGTATCATATGTTATAGTGCTTATCTCTCTGATTTAATATAAACAATAAAACTCTATACTGCCACTAGATGGCAACGGTGTAGTGTCGCTCACATTTACACATCCAGCAAACCACACGACTGAAAAGAATATAACAATACTTTGTATAGAGCGCTCTATACACCCATGAATGCTGACAGGTTAGTTCAAGGAATTTCTGATTTTATTGCTTCTCTTTGTTTGTATTGAGGTGCTCTGTAAATTCTAAACAAACTAACAGACCACCATTTAAGGAAGTCACCTTAAGCCACAGGTGATTTTCAGCTAATTAGTTCAACCCCTTCATGGTTTCTGTAAGCTGTTCATCTGCACACATTTTCTAGTCTGTCATGTTTCCTCACTTTTTTCAAATGCAGATTAATTATTTTCTCTTATGGAGTAATGTATACATTCCTACACATTGTATTGGAGAATTATCTGGACTTTGTGAAGAATATTTTCTTTACAATTTGTATTTTGCTCACTTTTAAAGGGGATATATGATTTTCCTTATTTTCTGTCATATATGTATATATAGTGCCAAACTGCTCCCCAGCACAGTTTCAAGATCATGGAGGAGATTCCAGGAGACAGGCGGTTACTGTAGGAGAGCTGGACAGGGCTGTAGAAGGTCCTCAACCCTTCAGCAGGACCGGTATCTGCTCCTTTGGAGAAACAGGATGTGCACTGCCAGAGCTACAAAATGACCTTGAGCAGCCCACTGGTGTGAATGTTTCTGACCAAACAATCAGAAGCAGACTTCATGAGGGTGACCTGAGGGCTCGACATCCTCTGGTGGGCACTGTGGAGCTGGATTAATGTTTGCCATAGAATTCCAGAGTTGGCAGGTCCACCATTAGCACCCTCTGTTTTTCACAGAGGAGAGCAGTTTCACCCTGCACACATGTCAAACGTGAAAGGGTCTGGGTAATCTTTGGAGAACGTAATGCTGCCTATAACTCATTCAGCATGACCGGTTTGGTGGATGCTCAGTGATGGTGTGGGGAAGGCATATCCATGGAGGGATGCACAGAGTCCTGCAGGCAAGACAATGACACCCTGACTGCCATTAGGTATCAGAATGAAATCTTTGGAGTCATTGTCAGAGCCTACACTGATGCAGTGGGTCCTGAGTTCCTCCTGGTGCATTACAATCCCCACCCTCATGTGGCGAGAGTATGCAGGCAGTTCCTGAAGGATGAAGGAACTGATACCATTGACTGCCCCCCACGCTCCCCTGACCTAAATCCAATAGAACACGTCTGGGACAAATTTCTGTCCATCTGAAGCTATCAGGTTGCACCTCAAACTGTCCAGGAGGTCAGTGATGGCCCAGACCTGGGAGGAGACACCCCCCCAAACACAGTCCGTCGTCTCATTAGGAGCATACCCCGACATTGTCAGGCACGCATACAAGCACGTTGGGGCCATACAAACTGAGTACCATTTTGAGTTGCTGCAGTGAAAAAGGTGATCTCAGCAAAATGAACTTGCCTGCAGCATAATTTTACACTTTGACTTTTAGAAGACCCCTATAGAAACGTCAACAAGGGAACTGTTTACCCTGCCCGGGATAGGGTTAGTAGGGCCCCACCCAGGAGCCAGGCCTGGGAAGGGAGCTTGAGGGAGAGCGTCTGGTAGCCGGGCATTACCCCGTGGGCCGTGTGGAACCTGAAGAGATGACATGGGCCCACCCTCCTGTAGGCCCACCACCCGCAGGAGGTGTCATAGGGGTTGGGTGCAATGTGTGTTGTGTGTTGGGCGGAGGCCCTGGCGGACTGATCCCCGACTATTGAGACTGGCTATTGGGACATGGAATGCCACCTCTCTGGTGGGGAAGGAGCCTGAGTTAGTGCATGAGGTTGAGAGATACTGGCTAGGTGTAGTCAGGCTAACCTCAACGCGTGGCCTGTGTGAGGGGTGGCTGGGGTGGGTATTCTTGTATACCCCCGGCTTGCTGCCTGTACGTCGGCGTTTTCACCAATAGACGAGAGGGTTGGTTCCCTGTGCCTCGAACATAAGGATGTCCATAAGTGCATGTGGCACCAGGACACCCTAGGTCTCAGGCCGATAATCAATTTTGTAATTGTATCACCAGATCTGCGGCCGTATATTCTGGACACTAGGGTGACGAGAGGAGCTGAGCTGTCAACTGATCACCACCTGGTGGTGAGTTGGATCAGGTGTGGGAAGATGCTGGACAGACCAGGCGCACCTAAACGTATCGTGAGGGTGCACTGGGAACACCAGGTAGAGGCCCCAGTCTGCGAGATCTCCAACTCCCACCTCTGGCAAAACTTCGACAGCATTCCAAGGGAGGCAGAGGACATTGAGTCTGAATGGACCATGTTCTGCACCTCCATTGTTGAAGCTGCTGCAAGGTGGTTGGTACCTGTCATGGTGTTAATCCCTGAACCAGATGGTGGTGATCGAAAGTGAAGGGAGTCATCAAGCTGAAGAAGGAGTCCTATCAGGCTTGGTTGGCCTGCGGGACTCCGGAGGCAGCTGACGGGTACCGGCAGGCCAAGCGAAAAGCTGCTTGGGTGGTGGCCGAAGCAAAAACTCAGGTGTGGGAGGAGTTCAGTGAGGCCATGGAAAAAGACTTTCAGACGGCCTCAAAGCGATTCTGGCAAACCGTCAGGCGACTCAGGAGGGGAAAGCAGTGCTCTACTCACACGGTTTATAGTGCGGGTGGGGTGACGCTGACTTCAACTGAGGCTATAGTCAGGCAGTGGAAGGAATATTTTGAGGACCTCCTTAATCCCACTGACACGCTTTCTGTAGTGGAAGTAGAGTCTGGGAACAAGGAGAATGACTTGCGCATCACTGGGTGAGGTCACTGAGGTGGTTAAACAACTCCTTGGTGGCAGGGCCCCTGGGCAGGATGAGATTCAGTCTGAGTTCCTGAAGGCTCTGGATGTTGCAGGGCTGTCTTGGTTGACACGCGTCTGCAACATTGCGTGGAGATCCACTGGATTGGCAGCCCAGGGTGGTGGTCCCCATCTTTAAGAGGGGAGACTGGACGGTGTGCTCCAACTTTCAGGGATCACACTCCTTCCCGTAAGGTATGTGCCAGGGTGCTGGAAAGGAGGGGTCCGTCTTTTAGTCAAACTTCAGGTTCAAGAGGAACAATGCGGTTTTTGTCCTGGTCAAGGAATGCTGTACCAGCTCTTTATCCTCTTGAGGATGTTCGAGTGTGCGTGGGAGTTTACCCATCCAGTCTATTTGTGCTTTGTGGACTTGGAGAATGCATTTGGCTGCGTCTCTTGGGGTATCCTGTGGGAGGTCCTGTGGAGGTATGGAGTGTCTGGCCCATTGTTGCAGGCCATTCAGTCCCTGTACAGCCGCAGTGAGAGCTTGGTCCCTATAGCCAGCAATAAGTTGGACTAGTTTCCTGTGGGTGTTGGACTTCGCCAGGGCTGCCCTTTCTCACAGATTCTGTTCATAAATTTTTATGGGCAGAATTTCTAGGCGTAGCCATGTGGCAGAAGGCTTCTGCCTTGGTGGCCTCAGAATCTCGTCTTTGCTCTTTGCAGATAGTGCGGTCCTGTTGGCTTCATCAGGTGGTGGCTTCCAGCTTGCAATGGAATGGTTCACAGCCAAGTGTGAAGCAGTTGCCATGAGAATCAGCACCTCTAAGTCTGAGGCCATGGTCCTCAGCCAAAAAGGGTGGAGTGCTCACTCCAACTCAGGGATGAGTTGCTGCCTCAGGTGGAGGAGTTTAAGTATCTTGGGGTCTTGTTCACAAGTGATGGGAGAAGGGAACGGGAGATTGACAGACGGATTGGGGCTGCTTCTGCAGTGATGCGAACGCTGCACCGGTCTGTCATGGTGAAGGGAGCTGAGCGCAAAAGCGAAGCTGTCGAGTTACTGCTCAATCTGCGTCCCTACCCTCACCTACAGTCATGAACTGTGGGTAGTGACTGAAAGAATAAGATTGCGAATACAAGCGACAGAAATGAGCTTCCTCCGTATGGTGGCTGGCCTCTCCCTTAGAGAGAGGGTGAGGAGTGCAGCCATTCGGGAAGGGCTCAAAATAGAGCCTCTGCTCCTCGACATTGAAAGGAGTCAGTTGAGGTGGTTTTGGCATCTGAGTAGGATGTGTCCTGGGTACCTCTTGGGTGAGGTGTTCCAGGCATGTCCTACTGGGAGGAGGCCCTGGGGCAGACCCAGGACATGCTGGAGAGAATATATCTCTCGGCTGGCCTGGGAATGCCTTGGGGTTCCTCCGGATGAGCTGGTGGAAGTGGCTGGGAGAGGGAGGTCTGGGCTTCTCTGCTTAGGCTGCTACCCCTGCGACCTGGCCCCGGATAAGCGGAAGAAAAAAATGGATGGATGGATTTTCAGGGTGTCTTTGAATTCAGGACTCTGTAGGTTCATAATTTTCATTTCCATCAAGCAGTGTGGCATCTTTCCTAAGACATTACCCAGTCCATGTCAGAATCAATATCCAGCATGATGTGTTTTTTCTGGGGGGTTTTTTGTTGTTTTTTTTTACCCATTGAGATCTGATGAGTTTTCAAAGTGTTTCTTAAAAAATGAGGGGAACACCCTGGCACATATTGATGTGCTATCCTGGAGGAGTTGGACTACCTGTGCAACCTCTGTAGGGTCCAGGTATTGCCTCATGCTACCAGTAATGACACTGAGTCTAGCCAAATGCAAAACTAGTGAAAAAGATGAGGAGGAAAAAATGTCAGTGGCATCCACCTGTAAAACCATTCCTGTTTTGGGGAAACTAAAGGAAGGAGAAGGCTTGTTTCAGAAACAGGATGCATTGAGGGGCTGTACAAAGGCCCATCATAAATTAGGATTATTTTGAACTCTGAATCATGCACAGCTACTCAAGCAAAGGCTAAGAATAAAAATATAAAGCTGGAAATGATAGCAAAACATGTACTTGATGAGAATACGAGATGAGCTCTGTGGAGGTCATCAAGACCTTCCAGGTGTATTTATGGCGTTATTGCTCTGTGTTTATTTACCAAAGTCCAAACTGAAGATGGTAACAATTTGATAAGCATTTCCCCACAAGTTTTAGTCACCTCAGTGTTTTCATTCTTTGTGCTTACAGCTGCTGTAAGAAGATGGTAATACTAATTGTTGACTCTGCATTAGAGAACACTGAATTCAGAAATGTGACATGTGTTGCCCTGCAGGAGATAAGTACAGTCTCTGCAGTCTTACACACAAACCGCACATACTGTACATAGGAGTGCATTGGGACTGTGTGGGCTCCTGGAAATCAGCCAGACCTCATATATCAAATGCAATCTGGGAGTGAGTTCCCAAAACAACTGCATGCACACACACAGTGAGGGAGCTGAACAGATAATCACAGTCCTCAGTCAGAGAGCTGCTCCAGAGAGTGAGTCTGGGCAGGTCAGGATGCCAGCCTGAAATTCCTCTGAGGATGATGTTAGTTTGACTGGGTGTGTGTGTGTACTGTCCAGCTGGTGGGAACCTGGAGGTGTACTGAACTGAGCTGCTTCTGAATAGCAATTAATGAACTTGGTTAAGCTGCTGGCAGTCCAAGAGTGTAGCAGTTGATTTCTATTTAAATCAGTTAAGAACAAAGTCTGACTGGAGGCATTAGCTGTTCACATAAAATGCCCTAGTATTTTATATTTAATAATCCTTTATATATATATATATATATATATATATATATATATATATATATATATATATATATATATATATATATATATATGTGTGTGTGTGTGTGTGTACATACACACACACACCATGAGACAGTTACCTATGGCCTACAATAAGATGGCATTAGTAAAGGATTATTTATTCTGAAAACAGGAGTCACTGTGTACCTCTTTGTCACCAGCAATCTCGAGCAACAACTTATGAAGCTGTCACTGACAACTCATTAGCAAATGACTACCTTCAGTCTCTGGTTATGTGTGATGGTGGTCTTATGCCAGCTTTACACCAAATTACTTTTCAAGATATTCCACCTGTCCAGTAAAATCAACATCCATCCATATTCATTCATTCATTCATTCTCACGCACATCCATCTCAACCATTTGACGTAAACTGGCCATTTGCCCTTATGCTCTGATGACATTAAATGACATCACAAGTTTTTCTTTTCTTGGTTCATAAAAATGATGAAGTTCATTCATGTGATCATTGTCAACAGCCAACTGAAGTGCTCTGTCCACTCTCTGAGCCAATGCTTTGTCTGCATTCTGTGGTGTCACCTGCTTTTTCTTTGGGACTTTTTTCTTTTTTCCAGTACCAACCAATAGACACACACACACACACACACACACACACACACACACACACACACACACTAAAAAAGCTTGTTGTGCTTCTGCTCCGTTGTTCAACTGTTTCTCTTGTAAATTTCCAACCAGAGCATGATGATGAATTATCTCAATAGGGATCTAGTTATAGGCTCCCATCAGTCTTTGGAAAATCTGAAAACGGACTCATGATATTCTGTCTTGTCAGACTTTAATCAGTGTATGTTAAGCATTACATGTCTGTACTGGATTATTTCATTAAATGAAACACAATTTCTTGACACTACTTGCGCCATTTTTATGCACTCAGGGTCATTTAATATCTTATGTTGATGTAGATGTTTGCTTTATGTTCCATATTATAACCCAGAGCAAACTAGAAGTGCTGCATGCAAAGTTAACTCAATTACTAAACCACATAATTTCCTGCTATATAAACACTACATTCAGTTCTGTATCTGTGACATTTAAATTCACTCCGGCTGTTTGTTTGTTTTTTTCAGTGTTCTTATTGGGATTTTTCCTTTCACTTGAATCTAACAGTTGCTCCTTTTACTGCAGTAACAGTAAGAAAGCTTTCGTGACTTTCACTGGTCTGATTTTGTGTTATTACCACATGTTTTGCCGATGTTTACGTGGCTCAGTGGGTCCTGCTCTTCCCCAGCTAATTCCACCCAGACCCCTCAGAGAAAAATGATAAGCTGCAATTGAAACGTCTCTGGAATGAATTGCTTCAGGTGGTTGTAATATTGATAAAAAGAAGAGATAGAAAATGTGTTTTTAACATGTCTTCCTGATTTCCTTTTAAGGCTGCACTTTAAAAAAAAATGCTTGTGACCCACACGCTCTGATGGACCGAATACTTCTTCACTGCAGAATGAAAGAGTCGCCACAGAGGGTGTATTGAGGCACAAAGCATACAGTGATCCTATTAAGCTCATTTCTAGATCCATGTTTTTATTCTCGGGCTCTACTGAGATGGTTTGTATTATTCAGACTCACAGTTCAGAATCATTCATGCTCATTTTATATTCATATCCATTTTCTTCTGCTTATCTAATTCAGAGTTGCAGGGCAGGTGGAGCCCATTCCAGCTGTCAAAAACCATTCATGCTCACATTCATGCCTATGGACGATTTAGAATTAACCTAACATGTATGTCTTTGGACTGTGGGAGGAAGCTGGAGTACCCAGAGAGAACCTACGTAGGCACAGGGAGAACATGCAGACCCCACAGCTTCAAACCCAGGACCTTCTTGTGAGGCAACTCTCCTAACCACTACAAACCCTGGATGCCCTGTTCAACTTATACTATGCCTTTATGCAGCCTTTCATATTATCCACTCACTGAAACAAGCTGTTTTAGCTCCTCTCTTATAAGGCCACGCGCCCTTTAAGCCAGCTTTCTTCTGATTGGCTGCCCCTCACAGACAGATGTTGGTAGGTGTGGATTCTGTGTTCGAGTTTATAAATGAATTCAAGAAAAGGTGACCTATGCACATTTATACAGGTTATTTTGACAAGCACAATGCACAAAAGAAGCCTGACATCAGACGCAATTGTCAACTTGCTACATCTGGACCTGGCAAATCCTATTATTATATTATTATTTTTTCCTTCAGAACTTCCTAAGTATGAGCACTTCAAAGCATGAAAATTTTAGGGCTGAAAATTTTTAAAATTCTAAGGTTTCAGGACATAATAAAAAGGTGTCATGTCTTAAAATTAGGCAAATACAACCTGAGATTAACAACGTATGACATATTATACCATGTGATCATTTATTTAACAAAAACTAAGCTTAACACAGTATGTGTAAGAAACAGTAGCAAAAACATCATTTTCTGTATGATAGATTTCTGTGTTTGCGATCATTGGGCCGTTGTGTGACCCACTTTGGGCCAACTTTTAGCTGTCAGACAGACAGCCTCACATTTGACTCTGGAATACTTTGGTATACAGAGGAGCTCGCGGTCAACCCAATGACTGCAAAGTGCCCAGGTCCCATGGCTGCAAAACAAGCCAAAATCATCACCCCTCCACCACTATGCAGACAGTAGGTATGCTGTGTTTTTTGTGCTGATATGCTGTGTTTGGTTTCCTCCAAATATGAAGCTGTGCATTATGATTAAACATCTCCACTTTTGTCTCATCTGTCCAAAGGACATCGTTCCAGAGGTCTCGTGGTTTGTTCAGATGCACCTTTGGAAACCTAAGCTGTGCTACCATGTTCTTTTTAGAGGGAAGTGGCTGTCTCCTAGCAATCTTACAAACAAGCCATACTTGTTCAATGTAAAATCACAGAGTTGGGAGATCATCAGCTTCAATGTCTGCATGAAACAGTCTCTTTACTTTCTCATCCTAAAGATATTTTTAAATTTCTTCTTTCTGGAGGAGATCTGGTCATTTCAACAACTAACAAACTTCTCAGTTTCCATCCAGCCTGAATGCTTGTGATCTGTATTTTTCAGTTTCTTGTGGCCTCGGGTGTCAGGGCAGCCACACCTCTGGTATTGTGTGTTGTGAGTGACTGAAATAGACTAATCCCAAACAAAAGGAGCAGGATCCTGGTTTAACAAACTCAAGTCAACCTCATTCCCAGAAGTGGAGGAGGAGAGGCAGCATCGGCCCAATCTCCGACCTGTGTCGTGACGGACGCTTTAGATGTGGGTTTTGTTTACATGCTTTTGAGTTATTCTCAGCCACCAAGTACGAAGCACATTTCTGCTCAGTGGGAACATCTGACAGCAATTAGCTGATCAGGGATGACTTTGTTTACTGTGCGTTTGTGAAGTTATTTTACATACACAGACGAGTGGACTGCCTCCTGCAGCTGTGTTTTGGGGGCCTATAGATGTTTGTTTTGAGAGACCGAGATGTGTTTCTTAGACTACCGTGTTGTTAGCATAAATACAACTTCTCCACTGCATCTGCAACCTCAGCCCAAGAAGAACTGTGTTTAGTGATGTGTTTATGACCGATACTGTCAGTGATACAGCAGATGTTTCTGATCTAAACACCTTGTTTATACCAACACTGAGAGGTTAATGACTTGTGTGAATTTACATTGGAAAGACAGAGTGTTTACTATCCACTGAACATGTATCCTCAAATATCAATCATGCTGCAGGTGAGTACATTCTTTTGAGATGTAGATCTTGGTTTTTTTTTAAAGTGACTCTGAATGTTGCCTGGTCTGACTTCGAGCTGAATTTCCTGGGACGTGCACTCCTGGGAAAATTGTGGCATTGTGTTAACACACAAGTTAATGCTCCGGACCAGCAAACTGCCAACACTTCTTCATTTATAGAGAAGCTCACACTTAGTGATGGCCACTTGATCAAGTGCATTCAATTAACAACACCTGGCTGCTAAGTACACTCTTTATTCCTATGGAAACAATAAGGATGTGCTTAATTTTTCACAGGTTCTGTGAAATTTTTCTGTCCTCACAATTAATTATATTTGGAGAATTTTGCCACAGCAAATGCCTGAAATCCCAGAAAGCAACACTGTAGGTTGTTTGTGCAAGTTCCTGTTATGATTTATGGTTATGTTTTGAAGGTTGAGTGACAATTTATGACCATGTGAATAAGTGCAGAAAAATGTGCACTTGTGTTGTCACCCCACTAACACAGAAAACAGAGCTTTCTGACATGGAGTGCAAATAACACTGAGTGAAAATGAAATTAAACAGCGAGTGTGAGCGAAACGTGAAAAATGCCGGTCAGGGAACGAGAGTCCAGCGTTTTCATGGAACGCTGGGTGCGCTGTATGGTTTGGTTTCATGATCAGCATTCCTTATAAACGAAATATAAATAGTAAAATGTACAGCTGTTATATTTGCACTTTTTCCACTGCATGTTTCAGATAGTGTGAGTTCAGATTACCTGCAGACTACAACAGCCATCTTCTTGTTGCACACACTTGCCCCGAGTATTTCCAACCATCACACCAGCTACTGTTTTGTTTTCTAGCCTGCATCCAGTTTCAGCACGAGGTGTTCATGATACTGTTCCCAAAATATTCATATATATTCTAAACTAAAGAATGCAGTTTTTATTTCCGAAGGCATAAGCTGGTGTTTTTCCATATATATATATATATATATATATATATATATATATATATATTATTTGGTGAGTTAAGAGCAGCATGTGGTTTGTTTGGTTTCTGTACATAAACTCCTGTTGCAGATGTTGAACCTGTTTTAGAGCATTAAAGTGGCCCAGTAAACTGAGCAGGCATATTTACTCATGGCTTTAAGTGGCTTTCTGCGTGTGTTATTTTCTCTTATGGGAAAGCAGTTTGGTAAATCACCATGATGGCTGCATGTAAGAGTTCTTATTATGATGAGATGGTTGATGAACACGCTCGGGTGTGCACTCAGTGTCTGCCCTGTTACAGACTGTGTAGGTCTCGCCTACCTCTTCCTGCCAGGCTAAATCAAAGTGGTTGATTCCTCTGTTCCTCCTGCCTTGTTTATGAACTTTATTAACCCCAAACATTAAAACTTCACCACCTTAAAGTGTCTACTTACTGCATAATTCTGCTACAGCCATTAAGCCAGCGCCACATCCAGAACATGTCATAACATCACATCCCTGTATGCCAATGTGTTGCTCAGGTGACTCACAACAGCGCTAGATGAAAGCAGGAAGTCCATGCAGGGTCTCCTGAAGACTTTTAGATTCTTAAAATATAAGGCCTGTCATGTTATCCAGTGGGCACATCTACCTCCACTTAACTTCAAATACCACCCATGATGCAGGCTGGGATGGTGGGATGTTGCTTCATATGCTGACAACCTGAGATTTCTCATCCTCTATTTCATGCCCATTAACTCTTTTATCTTTTTTGGTGGAATAAAATTAATTAAATCAATCTCCTTTGTTGTTCTTTCACTCCATTTATTTGATGTAGTGCCATCTCCAGGCTCTTATGTTGTCTTAATTCACAAGTGGGGGGGGGGGGCTTTATTTTTTTTTCCCAGACGCCTGCCTGCGTTCATCAGGCCTGCATGTTGTCCTGCCGTATGGACACGGTTTAGTCTGCTGGGTAAACACACAAAGAACACTTAGAGCACAGAACACATGCATCTGTCAAGATTGCACAAAAAGAGCATTGTAGTATCTGCATCAGAAATTACTGGATAAATAGCCCTTTCTAAAATATATATTTTAAATGATGACAAGTGGCATAGGTCCATAATGTATTAGCAACAAGAAAAAACTTCTGCAAACATAAAGGTAAAAGAAAAATTGTAGCTATTGAACTCTACAGTGAGGGGTTTCCTAGTTTTGTTATGGTGTTTGGGGTGTTTTGCTGCCATAGTTTAGGTCTGTGGTTAAGGTTACTTTATTGTCTCCTGTAGGAATAAATTGTCCTGGATTGTGAAACTGCTGCATCAAACAAGGCAATACCAAACATTGCTGTAAAACACAAACAAAAAGCAAAACAAAACAAAATATCAACCTAGAACTGATTTAAAAAAAAGGGTAGACCTGCAGTTACATCAAAACCAACAGTGGGGAAATAATTATTTGAAATTGTAAGTTTGCTCACAGAGAAATGAACAGTCTCTAATTTTTAATGGCAATTTCCAGAAAAAAAAAACACATTACATAAAAGTTATAAATTGATTTGCATGTCAGTGAGTGAAATAAGTATTTGATGTTCCACGACCCAACCAGAGTCCTGCCTCCCACAGATCAGCTATGTGCCCATGTGGCACATTGATCACAATCAATCAATTACAGATACTCCTGATCTCAACCCATTATGTGTATAAAGCACACCTGTCCCCAGAGTCAGTTTCTTCCATTCCATTTCTTCCTCTCCACCACCAGGGGCAAGACCAAAAAACTGTCAAAGAACATCAGGGACAAGATCGTAGACCTGCACAAGGCTGGAATGGACTGCAAGACCATCAGGAACAAAGAAATGGAAGAAATATAAAATGACCATCAATCACCCTTGGTCTGGAGAAAGATCTTGCCTCATGGGGTTAGAATGATCATGAAAAAGGTGGCGGATCAGCCCAAGACTACGTGGGAGGATATTGTTAATGATCTGAAGGCAACTGGGACCACATTCACCAAGAAGACAC
Organism: Pterophyllum scalare; assembly: GCA_024447675.2. Classification (NCBI taxonomy): domain Eukaryota; kingdom Metazoa; phylum Chordata; class Actinopteri; order Cichliformes; family Cichlidae; genus Pterophyllum; species Pterophyllum scalare. The sequence goes on along the minus strand of JAMQGT020012545.1, from coordinate 65,227 downwards.
TGCTCTCTAATGGAATGAAATCTTGCAGCACACACATGATAGTTCTGCTTAAGGAGGCACATGCACTGGCCTGTCTTAAGTTTGCTAGTGAACATCTAAATGATTCAGAGAATAAATGCTGTGGTCAGATTAAAATAAAGCTCTTTGGTATCAACTCAACCTGCCATGTTTGGAGAAAGAGAAATGCTGAGTATGACCATCCCCACAGGTGGAAAAATTATGCTTTGGGGCTGCTTTCTGCTAATGGTACACACATTGAGGGACCAATGGATGGGGCAATGTACTGTAAAATCATGGTTGAGAACCTCCTTCCATCAGCCAGATCACTGAAGATGTGGAGGGAGTTGAAGCTTCAAGTTGTCAAGCGGCAGCCAAGAAAGCTAAAGGATTTAGTGAGTTTCTGAAAAGAGGAGTGGATAATAATCTCACCTGAGATGTGTGCAATCCTGGTGACCATCTTACCACTGCACTTGGCAACAAGGGTTTCTCCATCAAGTACAAAGTCATGGGGATCAAATACTTATTTCAATCAGTGACATACAAATCAATGTATAACTTTTATGTAAAGTTTTTCTGGATTTTTGGATGATATTTTGTCTCTCTCCAGTAAAACAAAACTACCATAAAAATTACAGACCATTTATTTCTTTAGAAGTAGTGTGTGTTTACTGCACTACTCAGAGTTCAACACACAGAAAGGGTCAGCTAACATCCTGCTGGCTTGCTGAACAGTAGTTGGGGAGAGAGATTTGTAATTGTTCCCGCAATTCCGAGTGATCAACTCTGTCCTGGTCTTTTCCAGGATGATCCCATTAGCAGGGTAGAAGGTTTCACTCACTGGTTTAATGAAAATGAAAATGATGTTAAATGCTATGACCTCCACTGTTACCAGATCTTAACCCAACTAAACACCTACAGGAGACTCTGGATCGTTGTGTGAGGTGGCACTCTCCACCACAATCATGAAGACTCCAAAACCACGAATTTCATTTGGAAGAATCATGTGCCATCCATGCAGTACTGTTCTAAAACCCTGGAGGACTGATGCTAAAGTAAATGACTGACAGCTGGTGGATAGTGACCTGTGCTGACTTTCAAGTTAGCATGGAACATATTACTATTATTAAAATAAGGGAAAGAATGTTCCAATCATGAATATATTTTAAAATCTGCTTGTAAACAGGACTTCAATCAGATCACAAAACCTAACCTATATTAAAACCACCTGCCAAAACAACTGTAACCAATTGAGGCATGGAGAAGGGACCTCTGAGACACCACAGGGATGCTTGCAGCACATCCTTTGGGTCCGACGGGCTGTATTGTGGGGGGTTCATGTATCAGGCTTGTTCTGGTGCATTCCACAGATGCTGATCCGATTGCTATGCAGGGTGTTTGTCAGGCAGGTCAACAAACTGGGATATCAAGTCCCAATTTGTCTGTCAGTGAGTTTTGTAGCCATGTGTGGGTGTGCGACATGTGTGTGACACCAATGCTTGGTGAATGAACGTAGGTGGCACAAGTGTCATGACCTAAGTGTCACAGCAAAATATTGCATTATAATGAGATCATCAGTGTTATTGACTTCATCGGTCAGTGGTTTTAATATTGTGGCTGATCAGTACAATTTATAAAAATTACACTATAAATCATCCATCCATCCATCCATTGTCTTCTGCTTATCCTTTTCAGAATTCCAAAAAGCTTGATAGCAGTTTCTTTGAATTGATTTATTGATCGCTCCATGTGCATGATAAATAACACACACACACACACACTAGCTTGAGCTACTATATACTATATATATATCTATATATATATATATATATCTATATATATATATATATATAGATATATTGATATATAGATATAGATAGATAGATATACTGTATAAATGAAACAGTTAAGATTAAGATATAATCAAAATCAAAGCTCTAAGCTTGTGGCATGCTGGCTTTTAATATTTTCACTTAAAGGCTGCTCCTTGGATGCAGTGCTCGTCTTTGTCACTGATTGTGTGCACCTCAAAAGATTGATGCTAAATACCCACATGATATTACTCACATGAGAATGCATAGTAATGCAACAAAAAAATGCTATCCAGTTTGGGAGCTGCTGTCAGTGTAAAAATTACAGTAGGCTATTTTTTCTGCAAAGAGTATGTGTTGAATAGAACTGGCTAATCATCAGTGAAATTATTTAAGTCCTCCTATAGCCTCTGAAGTCAGAGGTTCCTTCAGACCCAGCAATTTAGTGGTGCTGTCCTGGTGGCGTCTGTTTTCTTTATTTCTTTGCTGGAACCGGTTCTAGATTAGATACCATTAGAGTCCATTGGTGGAAAAGGGATATGGTTTGGTTTGTTTTGTGTAAAAAATGCTAACTGCCCCAGTTCAGTTGTTGTTCAGGTATTCACCAGTATTTTGAATACTAGAGTATCTGTCAGATTTTCACCAGGCAGCAATAAAACTGTTAAAGCAAAATATTTAAAGAACTTCCCAACAGCAGCTGTACTAAGCCTACATGTAATACATGTGATTTCTCAGACCACCATCAACAACCTTTCATCAGCGCTGCTTCGTGAGACGCAGTCCTACCATCAGTTTCTCCATTCACCCTGGCAGGCTGCCAAGCTCAGTAAAAATCCTGAAATAGAGGTGAGGGGAGGGGTGGTGGGTGGAGGTGCAGCACTCCATATTCCCCTCCTAGCCCTCAACCCTCTTCCTCACTAATATCTTTGAGGAACGGGAAGGTGCCTCCTCACCTCAGAAACCTCTTATTAGTGCGGAGAACGTCGTAAGCTGCCAAAAGCACGCACAAAGAAAGAGCAAGCGTGCATGTGTGCGCGAATGTGATGATTACTGTAAACACTCAGCTATCAGTCTCTCAGTAAACACACGGAGTACTAAAGTGTGTTCTGTAATGATGGGGGAACTATAGGGAGGGCGTAGGAAAATCTCTCTACAAGCCGGGACAAGCATCCAGACCTTGGAGCACTTAACTAATCATTATATACACAGGTACTGAGGAGCTACTTACTGCTGATGGAAACATTTCTATGATGTATGACTGATAGCCAGTTGTTGTAGAGGTGCCTAAATATTTTTTGAAACTATGACTGCTGCTCTGTGTGCGCACTTTTGCTCCTGCCGGACTGAGGGAGGTCAGAAATAAAAGAGAAGAAACTGCCACTGGCGCTACCTGCTGCGACGACCGTGAACTCAGCCGCGCAGGGCAGAAGTGAAAACTCACCTGCCGGGAGGCAAAAGTACATGCTTTTTGTCTTACTGCGTGGAGTCCTTTGACTTATACCTCTTTGTAGCAGAAATTAGAAGAAAACAGAAAGACTGTACTTGTAGAACAAGAAACTATTTCAATAAAGGATTTTCACTGTAAATTAAACTGAAAACATGTGGTTTAGAGATACCTTGTCATAATAAAGTGGACCACCAAACTGTGGCACTAGATGAAGTAGCAGGAGATCAAAAGACTCTTAAAAGGTCTTCTCCAGCTGATTGAGAATGTACAAGTGTGATCTAATTTTCAAAAGGCACCAATGAAAACCTGGGACTGGCACCAGCACAGCCTAGTTGGAAAAAATGCAGTACTGTTCAAGGTGTGTCACCCTACACCTTTGCAATATTAGAAATTCTTAGAATTTTAGCTTCACTGAGCATTAGTTGTAGTCACAGCATTGCATTTAAATAGTCCAGATTCCAGTATGTGTTTGGCATGTATAAAAGGTCGCCAAACACTGTGTTAAAAATGAAACAACACTGCTGCACCCAGCCAAATGAACTGTGGAATGAGTGGATCAACGGTGTCAGCATGTTTTTGCATAATCAGCAGAAGAGATGCTGCAGTTTATAAAGCAGACCTAAATACTTGTAACAACTCTTGCCTTCAGCATAATGTCCAGCACAGGATTTCCTGTGAGTCCCTTTTGTGCAGATCCACAATTTACATAATGTGTGGAAAAGGTTGTGTAATATATGGTATTAGTATTGTGGATATTTATTAATACCTGACCAATTGTTGCCATATTGCACCTATGGTGTACAGTCCATGACCAGATTAAACGGAGAGACAGCCACACTCACACACCACAACTCTCCCACAACTAAGCAAGCTTGTCTTTGGACAATACTCAGAGAAACCTGTGCAGGCATATGGAGAACAGAATGAGAACAAAGGGAGAATACATGCAAACTCCACATAGAAAAAGCACACACATAAAGACTTTAAATCAGTAAAGTTTTCATCATTTCACTGACAGTAATACTGTGGTCTACTTGATTCTGTGCTGGTTAAACCAAACATATGTTATTTAGTCTACCCTCACTTTAACATTCATTCTGTTTGGCTGCTGATGGCTTCTGCCCCTTTGATGCTTCAGATGATGCTTTTTTTTTTTGTCATCTATAATAGACTCCAAAGGACCGCATCACATCCTGTGTACTGATGATTGGTCACATCTACCACAATATTTACAGACCCTGCATGGTCATAAAACATATTCATGAGCAGTAACAGAACTGAGAGGGGAGATAAGACTGCTAACATCTCTGCAGTTCTGTGTTGAGAAGTGAATGCTGTCCTGCTTCCTCTGTTGTGTCTCCATGACTCCAGATGATAGCTCAAGGTCACGCATTGAAACTGTAGCCCAGCTCCGATTAGTCGTCTCTGGCTTGGCTGAGCATAAAGGCAGTGTGCTCTGAGTTCACAGAAAGTTGCTTCACTATCACTAAGTTATGCCATTTGTACTGCTGGACCAGCAGTACAGGAAACTGGACATGACCTGCATGTTACTGTCTCGTACACTGAAGAACACACACTTAATGTAACACAAAACCTGCTAAATAGGGGCTTTGGCACGTCAAATATAAAGTGGGAGACAAAAGGAGAAGCCTGAGGAATACATTTACACACAGGTCAAAAAATAAGAGGGTTTTCAATATACCTGTAAAAGAAAAAAGGAAAAAAAAAAAAGTAAGGTCGGTATGGAATGATTAACATAGAAAGGTGTCCTGACATGTAGTGCAGAGGTTTATCTTCCTGAAGCAGTCACCTGCTGAAATCAACGAGTCACAGATGCGATGTGGAGGAATTAATGGAAGATGAAGGCAATGAGAAATGAGTGAGTAAAGCAGAGATGAAAGAGTCAACGAATGACATGATGATGAAAGGACTGAGAAGTGGAGGAAGATGCTGGAGATTTTGACACTGATTTATTGTTTTGTGGCTGTGTGGGCTCTTAAATGCAGATCCAGTTACATTTTTAAGTTGTTTTAACAGTTTTATGGAGCTGAAACTGAAACAAACACCGATCCATATAAGTATAGCTTAAATGAAGTTCTTTGCCTCGTCATGTTCAGCGAGGCTGTGAATGAACAGCAGGATAAAATGTAGAAATGTTGCACAACTGAAATTAAAATGTAAACTCTACTACAAGGTCAGTGTTCATGAATGTGGGAACTTATGCAATAATAATGAAACTGGTCCTGAGTCATTTACAAACACATGCTGTGACTACTTGTTAAGTAATATTAGATGATACATTAATGTAAGAGGATATATAAAAAAGACACATCAATAGCACATAATACATGTGCAAAATAGTAGTGTCTGTTTATTTAGCAAGAAGCCTTTTTATTTATTTATTAGAAATGTCTGTCTTTGAGATCTTCATTGTTTCCGTTTTGTAGGTACATTTCAAAATCATAACACAGTGGGAGTATTGGGGGGATTAAATAGAAATAGACAGGAAAATGTGGGACAAAAAAATATTAATATGAGCTATCCGTGGTCTGGTGTATATACAGTCTTATGAAAGGAAAGTTTCCATGGTTCAATAACTTGTAAATCCACCTTTAGCATCAACAATTTGAAGTATTTGTTTTCTGTATGTCTTTTTCAGTCTCTCACATTGTTGTGGAGGAATTTTGGCCCCTCAGTGTTATTTCGAGGTTTGCAGGCATTTGTTTATGCACAGCTCTCTTAAGGGCCTGTCACAGCATTTCAGTCTTTGGAAATTACCTTTATAACTCTTCCCGGACTGATGCACAGCACCACTTGCTTATTTAAGATCATCGTTAATGTCTCTCCTCCTCGTTAACACACACCTGAATGCTCCAGACTGGTGAACTGCCAAAGCGTCTGCTTTTATAGAGGTGCTCAGACTGTGAATCAGTGCATTTGATTAGCAGCATCTGACTGCTTCTTACCCTCTTAATTCCTATAAAGGCATTAAGGGTGCACCTCAAACACTGTTTCTGTATTTTGACTTAACGTTTTATTAAACAAATAATGAGGTTGTATTTACCTAATTTTGATACTGCCAAGGATGGGATTTTTTTTTTATCATGTCCTGATATGTAAAACTTTAGAACTGAAACAGGGTGATGGCTGTAATACACAACCAAACCACAGGATGACATTTACCTTTGCAAGAACACATTTTCTAACAGTTCAAATATCATTAACTACATAATTTGACTTACAATAATATATGATTTTTTTCCAGTGTTACAAACCCCTCCAACCACTGCTTCCTTCTTGCATTTAATATCATACCCTTGTCTTATTATTGAAGGTATATTAAATGTATTGTTACAGTGCAGGCATATATGTTTCTAAAATCAAACGAAGCAGGAATTATGGTAAAGTGCAGAAATGATTACTGATACCTCCCCTGTTTTAGAATTGCTCCACTCCGAAGTTTAGAGTTTATGTGTCCAGCGCTTCACAGCAGCACCAAGGTGAAGGGAAGTTTTACCGCCTCTGAGTTCCGACGAGCTGCTGTGCTGTGACCGGGGGAGAGAGCGTGTTCCCGGCAGGAATGCAGCGCTCAGGTGGAGAGAGAGAGAGAGAGAGAGAGAGGGAGGGAAAGGGAGAGAGAGGGAGACACCCGGACACAACAGCAGCAGCAGCACCGTGGACAAGTGGGACACCGCCGGTGGCCCTCCGCGCTCCTGCTCCGTCGTTTCAGCTGCTCTGTGTGCGCACTTTTGCTCCTGCCGGACTGAGGGAGGTCAGAAATAAAAGAGAAGAAACTGCCACTGGCGCTACCTGCTGCGACGACCGTGAACTCAGCCGCGCAGGGCAGAAGTGAAAACTCACCTGCCGGGAGGCAAAAGTAAATGCTTTAACACTTCTAGGACGAAAATTGACATGTTTCTCAAGTGGAAAATGTTCTATGTGGCTGATGGTTTGTGAGAAACACATAAAAAAGGATCTTCATGTCAAGAAAAAAATAACTGACATTTTGCACCTGAGTGTCCAGCAGAAGTGGGGCTTTTATTTTTCCAGACTTTATTTGTAACTGATGTCATGTGTTTTGGGAAGTGGAACACAGCTGTTTGGCTGTACACGCGCTGCAGCTGAGAGAGAGAGAGAGAGAGGGGCAACAATTCATTTAAAGCGTCCCTTAAAAATAGCGAAGAAAAGAACGAAGGAGCCTCCGGCAGACAGAGGGATATGGACGGTTGTGCTGGGTCTGAAATTCGCGTGTCGGCAGATTGGATGCACAATGCGTCTGAGCCGTGGCAATTTACACCATGAGAGAGAATCCAAACTGTACCTGAGCCCACTCCACTAGGATTTACGATGTCTTCGGTCCAGACGAGGTAAGGCAAAAGGCTTTAAATGCTCTCTCTGATTAAGTTTTGTGTGAACTGAATTACTGTAACTTCTAACAAGAAGCCAGCTTTGATGGAAGGTGACAAATTCCAGAGACGCCATGCGGTGCCTGTTTGTACTCTGATTGAGATGCATTTGAAGGAAGAGAAAAATGCACTGGCTTTAAATATTTACCTTGTTATTTTTCTTGCAAGGAGCTGCAAAGCCTCTCACATTTCTTGCGCTGCATTGAAGGATGGGAGGTGATAAATTCCAGGGACAGTTGAGTCCCTCCCTTCCGTTTTAATGTGTTTGTCTTGTGGTGTGATCCATTCCAAGAAGTTCAAGGAAAATTTGTGGTGTGCAACATCTTTTCTTTGTTTTGGTATATATTTGAAAAAAAAAAAAACACTTTTTTTTTCTTGGATGCCTTGTGTTATGCTTTATTTGACATGTGCATTGAAGAAGCTTGACTTGAAGCAGCTTAGTTGATCCTGGGGCAGAAGTCATATCCAGTCTGCTATGGGCTACTTCCTACCAGAGGGTGAGGTAATCCTCCCGCCATAACTGTGATATTACAACTCCTGACTCCACATTCCACACGCCCTGATACTCTACCTTTATCTCCTAAATGTCACTGCCTATAAATACCCTGCTAATATTTTATCTAATCCTTACCCTGCAACAGAGAACACAAACACAGAGGACTGCAGAGGCACTGAATCTTTGCAGCAGCTTCTCCCATATTTGTCTTTCAAATGGACCTGGTGTGATGCATTTCATGTACTGTATCAGGAGGCTACCTGTCAGATGGACCGCTGTCAGCTAGACTGGTGTGCAGCAAGAGAAAGAATTGGCTCAGGGCACATTTTCTGTGTCTCTGATGACTCTTTAGAGGAATGTTTGTTTGGGAAGGAGCTGTCAGACTCATGAACAGATTTAATCTGCTTACCATGGAACACTGAGCATATAGCTTCAAAACGAGGACACTAATTTGGTGTAACACGCAGTGATGTCACCCTCTCCCGAGGAGAAGAATTTCAATCCTTTTCTATCCTGTGGGATTTGAACTTTAAGCACTAGATAAAGACAAAAGAGTGTTTTTTAAAAAGTGGCTCTTTGTAATTGATGGATTATCCTTGATGTATAAAAAGACAGAAAGTCATCCAAACTTTAGTTTTCTTCTAATAAAAAATGACCTTAATTTGACAGAGGCAAAGCTGAGGTATAAGATTTTGCACCTTTTTTTTGCAGATACACAGGCATGTTCTTGAATGGTGCCCAGATACATAGAACATATTTGGTCCACAATACAGATAGAAGGTAGTTTTTGATTAGCCTCCCTTTAACCTGAAATCAAAGTTTCTGAAATTATGGTGCAGTGTTGAGTCTGGCTCAAAATGAAAGCAACTCATCAACAAATGTAAAAAATCTCTGTAAACAAAATTGTCTGTAAACACCATCACACCTGAAGTCCTTGGACACTTGTAGAGGAGCAGGTCATAGACACAAATCAGTGCTGTAGGCACAACATTAAAACCACTGACAGGTAGAGGAAATAACGTTAATTATCTTGTTAAAATCGCACCTGTCAAATGATGGGATATAGGCAACAAGCGAACTGCCCGTGCTTGAAATGCTGGAAGCAGAAAAAAAAAATTGGTGTAAGGATCCCAGATACTTCGAAAATGGCTAAATTGGAAACTCAGAGTAACAGCAAGAGTGTGAGCCTTGCAGAGGGTTCTCAGTGTGCTGCAGTTACTGGCTTCAAACAGTCGCACTCAGTGATGGGTGTCAGAGCTGGCTGGGATAGAAAGGTGTCAGAACAAAAAGTACATCGCCACTCTCCAACCTCCAGGAGCAAAATGAGCTAGAAGCACCAACAACTGCAGTTTCTTTAATTGCCACTTGAGGCTGGCTCAAAACGTGAGTCAGTCTCCATAGACTGCCATTTTAACATGCCAGACCTAGTAGCATTAAAAAGCATGTTTACAGCCAGAGGAGGATAACAGTTTTATCCACTATGGGCAGATTCCCCCTTCTTCAATTTTTCACACTCACCTGTTTGCATATGTATGAGGCTTAAAGTTGGAGTGTGGCTGCTTTAATTTAAGGGTCTGCCAACAGACAGCTGTAGCCGTTCAGTGTCTGCTAGGCCTCGCCTCACCTCTACTAATTCTAGTCACTGATCCCACAGCAACTTATTTGTAACTTATTGCAAAGAGAGGCTTTATTTGCAGTGAACTTAAGGACCTGTTGCAAATGTCTTTGTTCCTGATACCACAGGACATCTTCAGAGTTATTGTGAAGTCCATGCCTTAATAGGTCAGAGCTGTTTTGGTGGGAGACCTACATGAGAGAGCAGGTGGTTTTAATGTTGTGTCTGATTGGAGTAATGCCTTTTATTGTTGCCGCTAGCAATAAAATACTGCACCACAATTTGCCAGTTACATCTGTAAATTGTCCAGAGTCTTAATTTAAACTCTGGGATTGGCTGTTTCAAATTAAAATGCTCCCTGGGAGTTGTAATTAGGAATACATAAGTCAAAATGTCAGATTCTGTTTCTGATACGTCAACTCAAACTGCTGATACATATCATTTTTAAAGATAAAAATGCCCCATGGCACAAAAGTGGAAGGAAGGAGACTATATTATTATAACTGTATTATATTTATATAATATTTTTCTTAAGTTTAAGGGCAATATTACGCAGATACTGATGAGGCATATTGAATTTTTTAGAAGTTAAAAAAAAGGTAAGTAAAATTGTATTTATATAGCACCTTTGAAGATAAATGTCACAAAGTGCTTCACAACAAAAAAATGCTAAAACAATAAAACAAGAAGTTATGCTATAGCACGTTTAAGGAGGTGAGTTTTTAGCTGCTTTTTGAAAGAATCCAGCAAGTCCACAGACCTCAAGCACAGAAGGAGAGAGTTACAGAGTCTGGGGGCCACTATCGCAAAAGCTCTGTCTCCTATAGTTTTCAGCCTTGCATGCTGCACAGCCAGCAGGTCCTGATCACATGATTTCAGGGACCTGCTGTAGATGTATGGATGTAAAAGTTCTCTGATGTGTGCAGGTGCTTGTCCATGCAGCTCTCTGAAAGTCAAAACCAGCATCTTAAAGTGGATTCTGAAGTTGATGGGGAGCCAGGGTAACTGAATTTGCAACACTGTGAAGTAAATACTTAGAAGACTCAGTCAGAAGCCTCACAGCCTGCAGACGTTCCAGCGAGGTTTTGTTAAGACAAGTGAACACACGCACCATCATACCGGAAGCTTTCCTTTGTAGTGATGATTCAACTTTTTTTTTCAGTTAATATTTCAGTTCTCAGTCACGTCCCTTTGTCTGTGCAGGTAATAAACATTTTTTCCCCTGAACCCTGGGCCGCTGAAATAACTTCCCCCAGTTTAAAACTCTATGCAAAAATCCTGCACTACAAAAATTTTCTTAGTTTTACTTGACAAGTACATCGTTGTTTTTAGATGCACATTACCCAAATGTCCCAGTCAATCCCCCAGTCAAGTCAAGAATAAAGGACTTGGGGCAAAATGCAGATTATTTACACAAAGAGGGCAAAGTACCACGGTGGCCCTGAGGTGCTTTCTTAAGTTGCACCACAAACCATGACAATTTCATGTCCAGTCTTTCCATTCTCACCTACACCTTCAATTATCAATGTCCAGAAAAGAGCCTGTGTGAAAACTAAAATGAAACACTCTGGTCTAACATGGATTGTAGAGTCTCTGGTGATATTTCAGCCACAGATTAGTAAATACAGTTTTTTTCACTGTTGTCACTTAGGGTGGGCAGGAATTGTTCCTCTGTCGGTACAAACAGTAGGCAGGAATGATCAGTGGCTTTAAGCAAGGAACTAAAATGCTGTTATTGTCCCAGCAACAACCTTTTGTAAACTATTGCTCTCTCTTTTCCTGAGTGTCTGGTTCCCAGAAAGATTCCAGCCAATAATCCAGTTAAAGATTTTTTTTAAAGAAAACCTCATAAACTCCTAGAATGTAAAAGTAAGACTCCCACAAGTCAGAGTAAAAGAAATCTCACAAATGGTACATGGTGAAATCCACTTTGAACACGTTTGAACCCTTCCCTGTTCTGCCGCCACATTATATTCACATTTATACATTTTCCATGCTACTTTGAACCAGGAGGTCCTGACTGGCTTATCTGCGCTGACCCATGGTCTCTGTCAGGGAAAAAGATGAAGTCAGGCAGTCATTTCACTGAGGGACACTTTCTAGTTTCAAGGTTCAGGCAGATAAGACTTTACTGCTCTGTGTATCTTTCTGAACTCAAGCTTTTACTTTGCTCTCTGATAGCCTTGTGTCCAAGGAGGAAATGTCATGTTTTTAACTTTCATGCATTCCTTTGTCTCCTAGCATGATAAAACCTTGTGAAAGAATGTCCGTATGAAACTTGATGGCTGCATCGGCTTTGTGCCAAGGAACACCTAAACTGGTAGTGATTAAAATCTTGGGTTTCTGCCATTGGATCATTAATGTTTTTGATCTATAATTAAAAATCTGATGGACACTTCACTCCCAAATCTGAGGATACATTTGTGCATTCAAGAAAGCTATTTTTATTTAGTGTTTACATATTTTTTTCTTTAAGGCAGGCTTCACTGTTGATGTGGTAGCAGACATTTTGAAATGGCCTTTAAAATGTAGGGGGTTTAGCTGTTTTGTCATCACGTTTTTTGTTTTATTTTTTCACATTTTTTTTTTATCACAACATCAGTTGCGTGCATCTCACCACATTTTTCATGTTGTGAGACCACGACTGTCGGTGACCTGAGAGGCTCTGCTTCAGTCAAAGTGGCTGTGAAAAGATAATCTCATAATCCCTGAGGTATGATGGCGTACCAAGTTTGTTCTCCCTGTTGTGGAAGGAGCAAAGTGAAGTCAAGTGAAGCAAAGCAAGCAAAACAAAGGGAAGGCACCGTAGTTGAGTAAAAGGGTGAGTCTAGACATTTTGGCAGCGTCTGTCTATTATTATTTTGCAGTTAACCACAATCGCCTCAGTGTTTTCCACAAGCAAACAATAGCATTGGATTCATTTTCTCTAAAATGTTTTACTACTTCTTTAAGCAAAGCAGCTGCTGAGCCACAAAGACTTCTGACTCGTCTTCAGAGAGGTTCATTTTGTTACTGCGTGCCAACTGAGGCCACTGAGAAGATGATTGTTGCTGCATTTTTCATAGCCAGCACAGAGCCAGGGATCCGAGTGGACAACAGGCTTCAGAATGAACATCTGGTTGTTTCATTTCATTCAAAAACGTGCTCCACATAAGCATCAGACCCTCCACCAGTCATTCTTGGGTCACTAAATCTCAGGGTGGGTCAGAGGTCAAGTCTTGGCTCTGGTTGGAAGACGTGTCGCTTTCTCACACTTGGTGGGTGTGCAGATATTTGTAGGTCACCATACAGAAACTCTTACACCAAGATCTCACACAAAGAATTTAAAGGATCTTGTATTCAGGCGTCACCAGTGTTGACGTGACTCACAGCTTCCAGGAGGCCAGAGGACAGATTCTCGCCTGCAGCGCAATCAAGCCAAAGCAGCATAATATAGTCCATGTAATTGCATGATAGCTGTGTGGAACTGTTGTTTATTTGTGCAGGGTGGGAATGTGAGAGCTACCTGTCTGTTAGGGCGTGTTTAAGGGAAGGTTCATGAGTTCAGTCACATTACAATATAAGGGTGGAGAGAGTACAGAGATTTTTTCCTCTCTTAAGACCTGGTGAAGTTAGGTGCATGTTAGGTACCTGTCTGAATATGGGTTGGTTGCTGAGTCACGTATTCATAGCAACCCTCTTTCTGAGTCATCATAAGGGGCTGATACAGATCAGTTTTTCTCAGCCTTAAATAAAAATGAAAGATCAGTAGCATATACAGCATAAACTTAATGATGGCATATACAGTACCTATAATATACTATATAATATTCCAGATCTACATCCGAATGAAACTGGTGATGGGAAAAGTTTGTGGCGAGTCCTGTATGTGATTTATCTATATTGTGGTAGGAGATGTTGCTCCATAGCCAGTGTTAAAAAGGTTGACAGAGAGAGATTATGCAAGACTGAGTTCTTTGTAAGAGGTGTTGCTTTGCATGGCCAATAAACATACACTCAGAAGCATAGTTTGTAATCATAGACTGTATACAAAAGATGGCGATGATAGCCCCATCATCTTTGCCTAGCAACCACCTACCACCAGGCTAAAATGGCCCATTTGTGGCATTTATGCACCTATAACACTTTAGAAAAGCATTCATATCAATTTCATGACAGTAACATCTCATTTATATTCACAAAACTTCAGTTGAGCATGATATATTATGACATCATTGTTTTGTCTAGCAACCAACAACAGAGTAAAATCACACACCAAACAATACTTGCGGTCCCTTTCACTATTTTCATGTACAAGCCTAATATAAACAAAAAGGAAGGGTATTCTTATGGCTGTGGCTACCTAGTGATTGACAGGTTGCTACAACAAGCAACAAGATCGCTACAGGTCAATACAGCAAGCAACGAGTCGCTCCTCGTTCATCATGTCTTGTTTCAAAACACTAATATGGCAACAGCCAAATGCTCAGCTTGAGGCTTCACAAGGGGACTTTATAAACCAATGGGTAATGGCATAGTGATTACCATCTTTTATATACAGTCTGGGGTTGTGATAAAGCAACTAATCAGCAGTATTCACATTTGAAATGCAAATGTTGTGGTATTTTTGGTAAATAAATGCTCAGATATGTAAGTGATTACTGAAATGTTTGTCTTTTTAAGCTACTACTAGTGGCTATGTTAAACTTTCACCAAAAATAGCCGGTAATCTGACAAGTAAATGAGTTGTAAAGTAAAATAGAAAAAATAAACTCATTTATATTGTGTATTAATTATATTGTATTAATTTGTGTGTAGGAAAATATTTGTGTGGAAAAACATAGTAAAAAGTTTCTTCTTAAATCTCCCAGAGGCCTTCAAATGCCATTATCCACTAAAATGTTGTATGATGTAAAACAGGCAATGATTCCAGAGAACAACTCAAAGATAATTCATTAATTAAATATGCTGTGGAGTGGTGCAGAATTTGTAGCTGTAACTCAGTGATACGGGTAATTGGAGAACAGAGGTTCAAGCATAACCAAGTCCTGCAGAATAATTCAACAAAATGAATTATATATTGTGTTTATCTGTAGTCCGGTTCTGTTTCTAGCCTGGTTCATTAGCTTACAATTTTTACATAAAAGCACAGCTGCTTGATGATTTTAGCCGTATCCTATGTGTTATTTATTTGATAATTGATTTTGTCGGGTGGGCCCAGTGCTTTGTGTTCCTTTTGTCAAGTCATGAGAACCACTAATGTCAGTCAAAATAAACAACTAGTCTCCTGTTGATTAAAGCCATTTCCCTCCCCCTGCCCTGGAGCTGTTCACTAATGTGCTGCTATGGTCTTAATGTGAGCAGGAGGAGGCGGGCTGACTCCTGCTCACCTCTGTATGGGCCCCTGTAGTGAGGGGGCCACCGAGTCAGTGACCAGAGCTGCTGTCTTTTCATGTTCAACAAGAGAAGCCAAAGAGCAAGTGAAACTTGAGAAATGACTCCATTTTGTGGATTACTTTAGTCCAATACATTCGCATGATTTTTGTTTTTGTGAAATTGACACCATACTCATGCACATTGCTTGTCTCTGGAAAATCAGTGTTTCTATGAAAATGGTAAAAAGAAGTTCTCTAAACAAATTTTAAAGTAATAACATTAAACTAGAAGGGCACTCGGTAGAGCGCATACCTCACCCACCCCAAATTTTCTATGTGCCAATGCTACACTGCAATAGGTGCCACCCAATGTTGTCATACTCTATCATAAATCACTAGATCACAAAGACTAGAAATGAATGTTACTGGTTTAAAAAAAACTGTAAAATATTAATTTTGTCAGTCTGACAATGGTGAAGAATACTTTTACAAAATCCTGGATCCAGATCGTGATTTGGATCGCCACCAAAATGTAAACATTGTTCCTTGTAGCGCCTCCAACAACTCTGGAGCGTTTCATAGAAATCCGTTTGTAATTGTCTGAGTAATCCTCAAATATGTGAATATTGTCCCTATCTCACAATCGTAAAGAATCCCTTTAAAAATTCCTGGATCCAGATTATGATCCAGGTCACCCCCCAAAATTTAACGTTGTTCCTTGTACCACCCCCACCAAGTCCAGGAATTTTGATGCTAATCTGGTCAGAATTTTCCAAGTTATCCTGCTAACAGACAAAGAGACTGACAAACACCTATTTGAGGGCAAGCATAAAGTTATTGACCAAATCTGTTTATTACTCTAAATTGGCTCCAAGTGTGAATGGGTGTATGTCACTTTGTGTTAGCCTTCTGATGAACTGGCAGCCTGTTCACTGTGTACATGCCTCTCATCCTATAATAGCTAGAATAGGTCCAGCCTCCCTGCATGCCTGAATTGGATTGGCAGTTAAGAAATGTGAGGGCTGGATCACAGCAAACCATATAGCAAACATTTTTTTCTTTTTCTTTTTTTTGTCTATATATTTTCTATAATTCAGCAGCCATTCGTTTGCATGTAATATGACACATTTTGAAAATGGATCATCACATTTTTTAAACTTTTCTTTTTTCTTTAAACTTTTAAAACCATCCTTCACGCAGTTCAAATGGAACTGTAACTTACTTATGTTACAGTGCAAGTATAAATGAACAAGATTAGTGCCGGCTCAAAGTGGATTACATGCCTCAAACAAGCCTTTAAAAGCCTGCTAATTGATTTATTATAGGGAAAACACACCCAGTATTCATAATTTATGACCAGCTTAGAGACCTGCTGGGCAAAAACATCTGTCCAATCCTGGACACCCCATAGCACATGGAATTGCAGCGCAGTTCAGTTTCTGTTTCAAATACTCAGATAACTTTTCAAAATAAGGAAAACATCAAATGGGAACAAACTGCAAACTAGTTTGGGGGCAGTTATGATCCCTTTACAGGGATTTAAATCCTAAAAACAGGGTCCCATGTAGTGCTCCACTTGATGTTCATATGTGAGGTGAATCCCTCCTGCTCTACCAGAGTAAAACCGTAAAACAGTACAATCACTTCGTTCTATTTTCATATTTTCATGCTGACATTTTTTAGAGATAGGCCAGAGATTATTATATACAGTGGGAAAACTAAGTATTTGATACACTGCAGGTTTTGCAAGTTGTCCCACCTACAAAGAATGGAGAGGTCTGTAACTTTTATCGTAGGTACACTTCAACTGTGAGAGACAGAATCTAAAAAAAAAATCCAGATAATCACACTGTATGATTTTTAGATAATTAATTTGCATTTTGTTGCATGAAATAAGTATTTGATCACCTACCAAACAGCAAGAATTCTGGCTCTCACAGACCTGTTAATTTTCCTTAAAGAGGCCCTCCTATTCTGCACTAATTACCTGTATTTATTGCACCTGTTTGAACTCATTAACTGTATAAAAGACACTTGTCCAAACACTCAGTCAAGCTCACTCAAACCTCTCTAATTATTTAAAAATCATACAGTGTGATTTTCGGATTTTTTTTTTTAATTATAGACCTCTGCATTCTTTGTAGGTGCGACAACTTGCAAAATCAGCAGTGTATCAAAAACTTAGTTTCCCCACTGTATACTCTGCAGAAGTCTTTACCCAACCTTCATTTCTTTATATTTTGCTAGTTAAAAGTAGATGCAGTGATTTATTGAAGCAAGTGCAAACCTACAAAAAAGAAAAATACAGTATATAAGGCAAAAATAGAGTTTGTATCTTTCTGACGTTTTTGAGGACATTCCAAACTTGTTTTTTGTATGTTGGCTGCCTTTTGTTCTGTTCTCTGTCAAGATGATCCCACACGGCTTCAATAATGCTGAAATCTGGGCGCTGGGGAGGCCAATCCATGACTGATAGTGTTTTAAACCTGCTACGTCTTCTTTTGTCTTCTACCTTTCAAGTTTCCTCAGGACACCCTGCCAGATGAGTTCCTGGCTAATAGCTCTTTGTTGCTCAGTGTTGTTGCAAAAATGCTATTTTTATGCCTGTCAAACTGTGCTATCTTTGGTATTTCAGGCAAAAACACAATTGTAATAAAACGCCAAAATGTAGAACTTAAATTTAGTTCTTTGCTAAGTTGTCCGTTATGTGTAGACACAATTACACAGTTCATTCCTTGAGTTAGGTGCCTTTAGTACATTTGAAAGATTCATCTTTGTGTAGGTCCAATTTTATTTATATTGTACACGCTTCCCTTAGGCAGTATTATTAGAAAGCATTGCATCAGTTTTCATTGTTATGCAGATAATACTCAGCTTTATCTATCGATGAAGCCAGATGACACACATCAGTTAGTTAAACTGCAGGAATGTCTTAAAGACATAAAGGCCTGGATGACCTCTAATTTCCTGCTGCTAAATTCTGATAAAACTGAAGTTCTTGTACTCGGCCCCACAAATCTTAGAAACATGGTGTCAAACCAGATACCTACTCTGGATGGCATTACTTTGGCCTCCAGTAACACTGTGAGAAATCTTGGAGTCATTTTTGACCAGGATATGTCCTTCAATGCACATATTAAACAGATATGTAGGATGGCTTTTTTACATTTGCACAATATTTATAAAATTAGAAACATCCTTTCTCAGACTGATGCTGAAAAGTTAATCCATGCATTTATTACTTCTAGACTGGACTACTGTAATTCATTATTATCAGGCTGTCCTAAAAGCTCCCTGAAAAGCCTTCAGCTGATCCAAAATGCTGCAGCTAGAGTACTGACAGGGACTAGAAAGAGAGAGCATATTTCTCCCATATTGGCTTCTCTTCATTGGCTCCCTGTTAAATCTAGAATAGAATTTAAAATCCTTCTCCTCACATACAAGGTCTTGAATAATCAGGCCCCATCTTATCTCAAAGACCTCATAGTACCGTATCACCCCAATAGAGCACTTCGTTCTCAGACTGCTGGCTTACTTGTGGTTCCTAGAATACTTAAAAGTAGAATGGGAGGCAGAGCCTTCAGCTTTCAGGCCCCTCTTCTGTGGAACCATCTCCCAGCTTGGATTCGGGAGATAGACACCCTCTCTATTTTCAAGATTAGGCTTAAAACTTTCCTTTTTGATCAAGCTTATAGTTAGGGCTGGATCAGATGACCCTGAACCACCCCTTAGTTATGCTGCTATAGGCCTAGGCTGCTGGGGGGGGGGGGTCCCATAATGCACTGTTTCTTCTCATTCACCTTTATTTACTTGTTTATACTTCACTCTGTATTTCATCATTATTATTAATCTCTGGCTCTTTTCCACAGCATGTCTTTTGTCCTGTCTCTCTCCACTCAGCCCCAACCGGTCGCAGCAGATGATTGCCCCTCCCTGAGCCTAGTTCTGCTGGAGGTTTCTTCCTGTTAAAAGGGAGTTTTTCCTTCCCACCATCGCCAAGTGCTTGCTCATAGGGGGTCGTTTTGACTGTTGGGTTTTCTCTGTGTTATTGTAGGGTCTTTACCCACAATACAAAGCACCTTGAGGCGACTGTTTGTTGTGATTTGGCGCTATATAAATAAAATTGAATTGAATTGAATTGAATTGTTTACACTCACTCACTCACTCACTCACTCACTCACTCACTCACTCACTCACTCACTCACTCACTCACTCACTCACTCACTCACTCACACACACACACACACACACACACACACACACAACAATAGAGAGAGGTTATTAGTTATTGCATTATTATTATTATTACTACCCATTATTTTTGATTAACAAACCAGTTATAAAAACTGGCTACTGAAGAAAGTCTTGTTTTTCCCTCCATGTGGGTGTTTCTGTAATAATGGGATGTGCCATGCAAAAACTCTGAATAATATGTATTTAAAATTGGTGAAAACGTATGATTTGAAGTTAAAGAGGCAAAACTTGCAAACCTAGTGGCTCCTATGCCACAGATGGTGTGTGTGAGACTGAGAAGGTCACTTCCATTAATCATGATTTATGTTCTCCTTGCCTCTTTTGGTCACTGCGACCTTCTTTGTTCCTCTGATAAGAATTCCCCCATGTAAGGCCAGGACAGGAGCTGAGGGCTCTGAAGGGAAGGGCTGCTCAGCCAAGTGTGAGGGAGATGTAGTGAGATGTGTATCATTTAATTGGACAGGGCAAACTACTGACCTGGGACTGAGCCAAAAGCCAACTCCAAAAGCTTTGGACCAGCTCAGAGTTTATGATCAGAGGAGAGATAAAAGAGACAAAAGAGGCTGAGAGAGTCAGATGAGAGACAGGGTGGAACTGATGTAGGCTGAAATGAGACATGGGAGTAGAGGGAGTAAAGAAATGGAGCATATTGGGTTGCTGTTAACAAATGCAATCTGTCTGGCAAAGTTTTCATCAGCTTGTCTTGATGAAAATAAAATGTTCTATTACAAAACACTTAAATGTATGACACACTGCAAATGTCCACAAAGCAGTGTCAGGAAGCAGGAAGAGTGGGGCTTTTCCAAGAATCACTGGGACTTCTCAGAAAAAGCACTCATCCTTTGATGAGTCAGCGGTAGAAAAAGATGAAGAATTGATGTATCATTGAATTTTTTTGCCTGGAGGCAAGGAAGGAGATGAGGCAGTTTATAGGAAAAAAGACAGTCAACCTGAGGCTCATTAGAGACTTTATCTGGTAGCATCTCAAAGGTGCCTCACAATGTTGGCACTAGTTACCTTGAATTGCTTTTGACTTTAAAAAAAAACAAAAAATTTATTAGATGGTAAAGCTCTACGAGTCTGTCATTTTTAGATCTATGAGGTCAATATCATTTACGAAATGTCTGATCAAACTTTGCACATTTGGTGGCTACAGATGAGGGCATCATTTCACAATAAAATATTGTGCTTAAATTTAAGGACAATATTATGCAGATACTGATGAGGCATACTGAATTCTTTAAAGTGTGCAAAATCATTATTGAAACCCTCAGAAGCTTATTTTAATCTGAAGTGGAATTCCCAAAGTCTTGACTTGTATTAACATTACATTGTATATTTTAACAAAACACTCCCAAATGAAATCCAAATTACAAAGCTATTTAATCCCCATAGACTTTTCAGAAATCTGAGAAAATCCATATTTACATATTTCTAAGGAATTTGCCAGAGAAAACGAAACACGTCATTCACATGCCTTTTCATGCACGACCACTAGAGGTCGCTTAATTTTAAGACGTGGGGGTTGGTGGTAAAATGTACCTGCACAAACGAGGTCATTTTTTAAAGGTCAGGCTCAAAAACACAAAATGTTTTTTTCTGGTCAACTGTGAAGCCTAGCAGAAAGCTAGCAGTACAAATTTTTCACTCGAAGCAGCACGCCCATAATAACACAATGTGTGGATGACTACGTTTTAAAAATATTGTTGTGCCATAAAATTAAGCATTGCAACAGGAGAGTTTATGGGGATTATCCTACTTTAAAGCCATATTTTGGGGCAAAGTCAGCAAACTACCCAGACTATCAAATTTAACTGATTATTCTGTACATGCAGTTTTTATGTTCTGGTGGATGCTGATATTAATGTTCACTTACCGAGATGGTAATGAAGTACTTTCTAGACAGTACCAATCTGGTACTGTATATTCAATCAAACAAGATATCTGAAAATGTCCAGTTGAGCCCTGATATGTTGACTAATTGACAACAAAATTAATTAAGGCTAAAATTGAATTTACAGTAAGCTGATGCCAGAAGAAAATGATCCCAAATGAGCTGTGGCTGGAATTGTCAGAGAAAGGAAAAGGTTTCATGTAAACTCCACAGGTGATACCGCTTTTCTAGAATCCTTTTATGTAAAAGGTCAGCAGCTGAATGGGAGGTGACGAGAGGGAGTGGTGGTACAGCACGGCAAGCAGTCGCTCCCTCTCAGAGTCTGTGGGAGTTAATATGACACTGTAGGGGTGAGTTGGGGAACTTGGGCGGGGGGAAATTAATGATACTTACTGAATGGGGGGGGCATTCCTGACTTTGCCTGCTGCCCGCAGGGGTTCGCAGTAGCATGGCGGCTCATTTGTGTATATTATCACTGACCTAAAGACCTCTTCTGTTTGAAGTGTCAGCTGCGGTTTTTCTTTCTCTGTCCTCTTTTGTCCTCCCTTTCTCCTGCTCAAACACGTCTGCAACAACATGTGCATTTTTACTTCTGCGCTCCTGCATTCGTGGGTATGTGATGTGTGAAACCGCAAAGGGTGATGTCACCAAGCAACTGACGGGGTTTGTTTCTCTCTTTGTCTCTAGGAAGCTGACTCTTTGCCAGGCTCTGACCTTTGTCCTGCTGCTGGTCGTTCCCGTCTGCCTGTCCTCCCTGCAGAGTGTAAGTCCGACCCACCCACATCAGCACAAGTCACCGCACAGCCCGAATAGCTCGTCAGCCAAGGCTCCTTTTTAAATGACGTAACGGTATACAGTGGAAGCTTCTTAAGCACAGCTGTAATGAGTGTGCTTCTCAGAACTTAACCAAACTGAAGCTGTAACTAACCATTATTTTCACTGTATTTCTTTTATAATGTGGTCTGCCTGTTTACACAGTCAGCATGCACATTGCAACATTACCTTTCAGTCAAATCATATTTTTGTCCACCTTATAATTTTAAGTAAATATTCTCTTTATTTCCTCAGATGCATACAACTAACAAATATCTCTCATTGTCTTGCTGACAAATGTTCTGGTGTTAATTGCTGCATAAAAATGCCAGATGTAGCCACGATGATGTTGTACATTAATTTTTTGACTCCGAACATTGTTTTTTTTTGGCCACCACCATGTTAGTTTTTCAGAGACAGACGTGACCATATTTGGATGAGAGGATGGAGGGCTGTTTAGTAAGCTACATCCAGAAACTGTATAAAATACTAGAATTTTACACAGCAAAACTGTACCTCACAGCAGGAAGTATCTACAATTTTTCATAAAATTCTTAAAGGCACCAACAACACAAACACAGTAAAGTCAAATAGCTGAGGTGAGACCTAGCAAACACTGAACAACCGGTCATTAAAAGCAGCTTTGCTCGAATGTCAGTGTCCAGATGGCTGTTAAAAAAAAAAAAAAAATTCATCCACTTTCCCGTAGAGATGTTATGGAGGCATTTTTTGCACCAGGCCATAAACATTGCTTTTTAATGCTGTTGAAGCCTGTGGGGACCGACTTGCTTTTGGAGGCAGCCTCGAGTGACCACTGCAGTTTTCAGCAGCTCGACATTGACTTCATTAATCAGCCCCAGAGGGGTCGCCGCTTGATGGTAATGGGACACATGAATCAAGAACGTAGAGATTGATCAGTAAATCAATGAGTGTGCTGTAAAAACCCAACCAGTGAGGTAAGAGTCTGTGAGTTGTTACTGAGTCAGCCAGTGATTCTTATTGGTTACATTTTAAATATCTTTGATCTTAGATGTAAACACCAAAATATTCCTCTCATAGCAGTCTGTAAATGGTATTCCCATAGATTCTAAGGAATTCACAGAAAGTTGGATCACCTATGTGTTGTGCAAATAGAGTTAATAGCAGGGAAGACAGTGTTTCAACAAATGGCACCAGGCTTTATTTGCACATGGAGCCTAGTAGTCCTAACCTGCCAGTGCCCAAGGCCATTTCCCAAAGCCTTCCCACTTTATCCTGCCTTTATGTCTTCTTTTTCTTACATTTGACAGAGTTAAATATTGTGATTAAGGTAATTTGTGAGGAAGAAAAATCCCTACTCTCCAGTTCCAAAGAGGAAAATCCAGCTCATTTAGATAATAAACCAATCACAGCCCATAGACTAGTTACAGCGAGCGTGCTGATTGGATTATTTTTGCAGGGTGTTTGCCTTCCAGTGGTATTTTGTCTTGGAAATAGTAGCGCTGCTATGATCCAGCATCCTCGTGGTCTCTATTCTGTACTGTTTGTTGCTGCTACATCACCTTTCCTCATCTGTCCGCAACGTCTATCTTTCATCGCTATTTGTCTTGATGTCAAACAGACAACCACCCAACCTTCCCCCAGGGCCGGCTGGAATAACCACACTCCCCCCCCCCCCCAGCTGCTTCTGACACATCAATCACAGGAATGTAGTGGACTCATTCTTCATTTTCTGTTTTGGGGGAAAAACAAGCTGTGCCATACTTAAACAAAGCTAGTAACATGTTATTTTCAATACTTGTATTGGATTTGTTTACATTACTGAAACATCTTTTGCACTCAGTCATTGTTGCAGCTGTGCTGGCAGTGTTTCTGGTGGCCACTGAAAGAAACATCAAAAAACGGACCCAATGGAACACAAAATAGACAACACAAACTTGGAGCTGGTGTAACCCTGTCACATGCTCGGTGTATTTCTTGGAGAACAGCATGTACAGATGTTATTGTCTCATTTTTATATGGTTGAACTGGTGGTGAGTTTTTTGTTCTCATGGGGAACTTAAGTTCATGGCCACAAAGAAACAACTATTTTAATTATTGTGTAAGCCCTTACTGCAGCGCCCCCTTTTGTGTGGACACCAGTATCTACAGGTTGTTTACATGTCTTTGCAACTACAATTGAGTTCTGCTGTTATTACTACTGTTAGTACTGTTATTTAGTGATTAATTTTAAAAAAATTGTATTCACCACCTCAAAAAATTATTAATATTTTGGGATGAAAGAGGCACAAACATGAATACTGTAAATGCAAATTTCGAATTACACCCTGCTTTACAATAATCAAGTGATGCATGTGCTGACATCCATCTATATTCACTTCATTCAAGCAAAAACATAAGGATAAAAAAATGATTTAAATATTTACCTCAAACCTGAACTTCAGAAAAGGTCAAGGATTCCCAAAACTACATGTTAAGTTTAGTATATGGAGACAAGGGCTGGGATTTGTTTCCCGAGCACAGACAATGCTAGAGAGCTATGCAGATGGCAACGCATAACATAAATTAGCTTTTAAGGTACTTGTTCAGGTTACAAAAAGATCATGTCTTGGGTTTCTCTTTCACAGTGTTCAAGACATTGTGAAAGAGAAACCAGGGCAAAGCTTCCATTACTATAAATTAGTGCAGTAAAGTATTAGGCCACAGGAACTTTATATCTATTTAATTGACAATGCAGAAAATGCATAAAGGCAGTATTTTATGTTTGGTTCTAATTTGCAATAAAGTCTGTTTTACACAACTTGAACACATATTAGAAAATTGATAGCTCTATTTTTAGGCCATTTATAAATCAAGAATATCCGATCGGTAAAATGAATTTCACTTTGATCTGGCCTGAGACTAAAGTGTCTCCTTTACCTGCAATGTTTAGATGAATCATGTTTAAAGTTGCAGAGCGCTGATGTGCAGGGCCAAGAGCATGTTGAGCAAAAAAACAAATACATAAAATCATGAATTAATGGGATTAATGATTTTCTGCAGCATTGCTCTCTTGCCTTATTTGCAGCACCAGTGTTGCTTTTTGCAGTTATATTTTTATATGCTTTATAGCTCTGATAATGTGCCTGATTGCAGAAGGCAAGTGTTCAATTGATTGATTTTTGTGAGGAGGAACAGTCACATCAGACGCCCCCCTTTACGTGAGCGTTTATAGAGCCTGGAGTAGACAGCTTGGATCATGTTACCTGACTGAGGTTTGAAACTTTGTCAAGCCAGCTAACACAAAGGAAGCCTGGTTTGTAGCATACCCCTCAGTTCTCCTATTTTTGTCTACGGGGTTAAACCATTTTCCATTCATGTCTGTCAGCCCTAGGCAGATTCTACTGACAGATGAGAAGTAGGATCTCAGTCAGACAGCGTTACAGTCTGTGTACCTGCATGCTGGAGTGCAGAGCAGAGAGACCCAGACTCTTTATCTTCATTCCGTGTCTTTCTTCCTGTTTGCAATTTGCTTTGTGCAAAGAAGACTTTTTTCCCTTCTCTTTTTTTGTGTGAATGGGGGGGGGGGGCATTGTAAAGGCCATAGGTCAATTTAGTTAATTTAGAAAGCCAGTCTAGCCCATTTCCAACTGTTATCAATGTTAATTTGGCTGGCGCTAACGCTAATGAGGGTGACCTCAGGTGACCCTGCCATAGAAAATGATGGAGAGTCATAGCACACGTTGCTCTCAGCTTTGTGTGTGACTTTGTGTGTGGGTGGGTGTGTATCTAAGTCACTAAGTCAAAGAGCCTCAGCTTTTTTCCGCACAAACCACATGTAAATTCCAGAAGTTAAAAGGACATTTGATTTGTTTTGAAGTTTTGAATATGTGAGTTTTAGCCTGTTGATTTATGGATACCAAAGGCCATTTAATGTTGAGCTCAGGGGATTCTGAAGCCTTTTAATAACTGTTCCATAAATGATAAATTTTAACTTTTTGTAATGTGGCTGTCACACTTTGAAAAACAGGATTTATGTAACCCTGAGGTGAACCATTCATCATGATGTTGTATTTATATGTAAAATAATGTTATTTAACATTCTACCCATGGTGAGATGTTGCAAATCAGCTCTCTGTAATGACGGATTCACCTAAAAAGTAATAACATACGTTGTTTCTGGACTCCTACAGTATGGGATATGTTAAAAGGCAACATCACTACAGGACTTCAGATGGCGAAATATGTTGAGGAGAGTGATGGTGAGATCAGTTAAAAAACAAAACAGTGCAAGAATGTTTATATCCTTAGGATACACCTAGTTTTAATGTTGTACATTTTGAAGAATTACATTGTTTTCAGCTTGTCACCACTTTTATGTGACAAGATAATTTATAAATTGATGCTTGAACATTTTACAGTTTACAGTTCAAAAGTTGCCTGTGCTTGTTGCAACTGGCATGTCAGTTACAACTCAGGTTGTAGTTGAGTTTGTTTTTTTTAATTGTTGCATTTAGTTACACAACTGACAGTCTCTGCCAAGTTGATCCCACACTGCTTCAATAACATTGAGGTCCGGGTTCTGGGGAGGCCAATCCATGACTGATAGT
This sequence comes from Pterophyllum scalare, assembly GCA_024447675.2. NCBI lineage: Eukaryota > Metazoa > Chordata > Actinopteri > Cichliformes > Cichlidae > Pterophyllum > Pterophyllum scalare. Next base: position 38,572 of record JAMQGT020012545.1, on the reverse strand, counting down.
GTTCCATTGTGTGTTCTTTCCAGGTATGCATGACAGTGTGTTTGGGATAATTGCTCCTCATTTACTAATGTATGTCTGTTCATGGGTGTGTGTGTGTTTGTGTGTGTATGTGTGTGTGTGTGTATTACAAAGACGGATTTATTTTTCACTGAAAATCCATGTAAAGCACACCAAAACTTTGTCAGTCATAGTTTCAAAACAGCGTAAAAGCAAAATACAATAAGTCTGCTTGTCTTTACTAATAAAGCCAGAGTAAAACTGGAAGAAAATGACAATTTCCCCCAAAGCCCCGACACCGCCAAATTAATAAATAAAGCATTCTAACACTCAGCCAGCAAACACAGATGTTTTGGAACCTGTTGTAGAAAATGTCCATCAAATATGATGCAACATAAATTAAATAAAAATAATCTTGTATTTAATTTGTGAACATTCATTGTAGTCATTGTAGTAAATGTCAGTGTGTGTGCTTTTCCTTGCTACCCTTGGTGCCAGCTGAAATTTTATCACACTGGCCAGAACACAGTGAAGGGGCTGACAGGAAGGAAGAAGAGAAGGACCTTATTCCTCACATTTGCTGCTATTTGCACTTGGTCCAACTATTAAATTAAAGTCAAAATCATTAAATTAATAATTAATTAATTAATGTATTGAATTCAATTTGATACTTTCACTAAGAGAGATACTCAAACACAAGGCAGATGCTGCCTCTTTTGGATTTATACCTAATGATAATCATTAACTGTCTTAATTTCCTTCAGGATCAATAAAGTATGTCTATCTCTATCTAATTGGAAATATTGTAGATATGCATCAGTTTAAATTAATTTAACCAACTTTCCATTTTACAAATTTTGTGTATTTATGGATTTAAGCAATATTTGGATGCTCAGCATAGGTTTGTAATGACCATCCCTGCTTTTCATGAGTTTGTTACATGCTCTCTAAACTTTGACTCCAGCCATTCTTGATAGCAATCTTTTGTTGAATGTGTGTGAAGAGTTAAGTGTGTGTGCACACGCCAGCTTCTGAATGAGAAACTGGTGGGAACGCTGCCAGTTTCAGTCCTCCTCCAGGGTAAAAACTGTGGAATGTGTTTGAGGAGCACCTTTGAGATTTCTCTAATCAGTTTCGTTGTTTCATTCTGATGACCCTGATCCACCAGGCTCACAAGGTTGTCTGTTCTTCTTGTTATGTCTGCTCCTTAAATAGGTTTATCTTGCTGTTGGATTTTCCCTCTCATAAATGATATCTCATCGTTCTCTGCTTTCTCACTTACACACAACACACAGGGACTCAGAGTTGCTGACAGTGGCCAGTTGCCACCTAACAGCTTTGAACATGCAGGACATGACTGCAGAGTGATGCTGCAGAGTGATTGCAGAACAGGGCACAGTAACAACAGAGCAGGGAGTCATGTTGTTTCTGCAGTTTCACTGTGCTCTGTGTCTCAGCAATAACTCAACTATGCAGGACTCCGGAGTGACAGTTTTTTCAGAGCAAGACAGACTAAAGAGAAGAAACGCAGTAGCACATGGATCTAGTTGATTACGGCTCAGTCACACAAGAGTAAAAATGGGACAGAAAGCTCCTTATGACTAGGAAAAATCAATTCAATTTTATTTATATAGCGCCAAATCACAACAAACAGTCGCCTCTTTGTCAGTGATTGCACTGAATTTTTTTCCCCATTTGGCAACCAAATGTGACAACCAACTGGTTGCACAGAGGTTAAGGGTGCATGGGAACTGCATAGGTCACCTAGTGGGAGGCAACCTGTCTCCAAACAATTGCAGTCTGACTGCAATCACTCTAAGACAGCAAACAACTGCAATCGCATTTATAAATTCAGCCAGATTGCCAACGCCTTGCAATCAATTTTAGTCAGTCTGCGCTGATGAGTGTAACTCATCTGTGACATATCTCTTTGCAACAGGCGACTCAGCTCAACTGGTTGTTGACAGGCTGTATTTTTATATAAAAGCAAGGTTGCAAAGTGCCTATGTCAGTATTGCTGTCCTGTAGCAATTTAACTGCAAATAGCAACTATGTCACTACTTGTGGTGGAATTTCTGTAGTTAATGTGAATTTCTGTGTATGTAGACAGCAACAGATTTGTGATTCGCTGCTTTATCACAGTTAATCACTATATTATGAAAAGTAGATTCTATGTAATTGTTAATCTATTTAATCATAAACTGATGGGAGACTGGTAGTAAACTGACTCTTAGTCAGCATTTTCTTAGTGTCATTTTATTGGCACCAACGTTGCTTTGAAGATTGCAACTGATTGCAACTGCAAGTGGTTGCAGACCACATTCCCCTGCAAGGTCACTGCACAAGGTCACAATAAGTTTGGTTGTGCCGCAGTCTTCAACCACTGTTCTTCCTGGTCTGAGTGTAGCAATAGCAAGACTATTAAATATCTTAGTACTCTGGCAAGAAGCAGGTGGTAAGATTTTCAGGACTGTTGGGTACTGTAGCATGTTCTAAAGTAATGTATTACTATAATAACATCACATTAGTCTATAACACAGTTAAAATCCATTATTGATCACATTACAGTTACTTATCAAGTCACTATTTATGCAAATTAATTCAATTATCTGAATGATGGGTTGATGAAAAAAGAATGATCCAGCTACAGATGATAATTATTTCATGGCTAAAGAAGTCTGTTTAGTCCAGGAACCAGCTCTTCATGGCTGAGAACATGACATCAAAGCTTGACAAGCATATGGAAAGCAACATGCCAACAGTTTTATACCTCAACCAAGCACACAAAACTGAACTTTAAACAGGAAACAAAGGTAGGTCTGTATTCATTCCAACAGTTGAATCATTGCTATCACAATATAATTTTTTTAAGAGAACAATATGCTTTTTTTTTTTTTTTTTTTTTTTACCAATTTTGCTGTTAGCTCTGTAGTAATACTTATATAAGCTACTAAACATTGTCTTTTCTGAAGATATGTGCAGATATATGGACATGTGCAAAAAATCTGGTGTTACATCATTAACTGGCAATTATACAGGTAATGTTAAAGAGTAACCCGGAAATAATACAACAAGTAACAAATTACTTTCTACAAAAACTGCACAAGAGTACATAAGTAAAGTAATGCATACTTTAAAAGTGCAATGCGATATTATACAATAAAATATGCTTGTTTGCATAAATGCCAAGTAAACAAAATGTAATAATATAAATTCTTATATGTGCAAATTCAACAGACTGAAAGAAACATGTTATGGAAAAAACAGCACAAAAACTCTAATAGGCTAATGCATAATTATTGAATGCTTTTATCTGTAGTTTGTACTCACACCTTTATTATAACTTAAAAAAAAAAAAATCTCTGGTTATAATGATACATGTGTGGAACATGTGTTACCATGATACTAGCATCTGTTGCTTTGAAAACAGATTCTCATGAACTAAATCAATTAAGGATATTTTTTAGAAACCTCATACAACACAGAGACTCCATCTACATCTGATGAAAGTGTAAGATTCTTAGGTACAGTATATTTCACATGTGTTTACCTGAATTCACAGATCTGTCTTCCATTAGATTCACCTTCTCCTTTTATATTAGTTCTTGAGTTGTGGTTGTAATTCTCTCCCTGGTTTTTTATGTAATTTATCTCAGCCCTCTTGGATTTCTGTGTGGGGTCCTACCAGTGAAGATTCATCCGTGCATTCAGCTCGTGAACGGAGGCAGCTGCACTTCAGAAATGAATGGGCAACATGGAGCGGCTGGTCTGTGTGCTCACGCAGCTGTGGGGGCGGAGCCTCTGTGCGGTTGCGCACCTGCATCACAAGGTTAACACAAGAGAAAATATGGAAGGTCATTCAAAAGTCATGCAGATACATTTCCCATGGACTTAAGTATTTAAAAAAAAGAATTCAATTGAAGATTTCAGTATGTTTTCAGAGAAATCTTCAGAGAAATCTTTAGAGAAATCTTTGAAGAAATATGTTTCATATAATTTAAATTTGTAAGCAGTTTCTTTAATTTAATTCAATTTTATTTATATAGTGCCAAATCACAACAAACAGTTGCCTCAAAGTGCTTTATATTGTAAGATAATGACTCTACAATAATTACAGAGAAAACCCAACAGCCAAAACGACCCCCTATGAGCAAGCACTTGGAAACAGTGGGAAGGGAAAACTCCCTTTTAACAGGAAGAAACCTCCAGTAGAACCAGGCTCAGGGAGGGGCAGTCAGACTGGTTGGAGCTGAGGGGAAAGAGACAGGACAAAAGACAGACTGTGGAAGAGAGTCAGAGATTAATAATAGCAAATTATTAGATGCAGAGTGGAGTATGAACAGAGCAAAAAGAGGTGAATGAAAAGAAATACTCAGTGCATCATGGGAACCCTCTAGCAGCCTATTGCAGCAACTAAGGGATTGTTCAGGATCACCTGATCTAGCCCTAACTATAAGCTTGATCAAAATGGAAACTTTTAAGCCTAACCTTAAAAATAGAGAGGGTGGAAACAGATTTAAATTAGAGTTTTACAAGTATCATATTTCACCAAATGTATGCTGTGTTGAAATACTAATTCGTGTTACAGTAAGCTTCTTTTTTCCCTTTATTCCTTGAATTGAAGGTTTAAGTGTTTAAGAGATTGACAGTTGGACAGAATATTTTAAATATATGGGCTGTATGAGTCAAAGAAACAAACAAACAAGTCAAAGAAGGAAATCTGCCAATTGAAACTTTAAATATTCTAAAATAAACTTCACATTGTTGGGCTACTGGTGTTTCTAATGACCAGCAGGGAGTGACTCCCCTGGTTGTATAGAAGTTTATGGGAAAATGCTGCTCAGCCCCCTTGATTTATGACCCCAGGAAACACTTTTCTGATGGGGTTTATGACGTCAGTCTTCATCTTAGTCTAGCTTTTAGTGACTTCAGTATTCAGTATAATGTTCATTATGTAAATTTAAACATGTCAGTGAAGCAAAATCCAGTTTTAATGAATTTTGGTTTATCCCTAACAAATATTTAATTCATTTATAAAGTTAACAGCAGTCTGCACACTGCATAGATTCTGATTGAAAATGAAAAGTCCCTCCTGCTGTGTTACCTGACCTAATCCAATCAATCTAATTTTTTTCTGTGTCCCAGGAACCCAGTGGGTGGACCGTGTGCAGGAGATCCCAGACAATACAAGATCTGCAACACCAAGGTCATTTCAGCATAAAGGCTTTCAGTCTCTACTAAAAAACAAATATTAATGTAAACACTGTAGAACAATGGCTGATGTTTGCTCTGCACATTGGTCACAAAACATTCACTACAGGTGTAACAGTCAGTGACTTTCAGGGTGTGATCTGGAATTTCACTGACATATTAACCCATGTCTGCGCTGCGGCACTCTTTCTGGGTTTGGAAGTTTGTAGCTGCCACTGTTTGTTTCATGATAAAGAAATAATATGTATGTGTGTTCATTGTAACTGTCAAAATGTGGTGATAAAAAAAACTGTTATAGTGAGGGAGTTCAAAATCAGGCAGAAAGTTATTTTCAAGGTGAACCCTTTTTTTTCTTGACATTTGTTATAACATATCGTACGGTATGTTTGTGATGAATGTTAATCCTCTAGGAAATCAGTATGTTGATCACACAATGACAAATCTTTTTGGTGTGTGTCTGTGTGTGTGCAGGAGTGTCCCCCAGGCTCGGAGGATTTCCGAGAGATGCAGTGTGCTGCCTTTAATGACAGACCACTTGTGGCTGGAAACTCCTTCAGATGGACCACTTTTCATGGAGGTCAGTCAGATAATTCAGCCTCTTGCTACTTAAGACTTCTTCAGAGAGGTGAGGTTCAGACCACTGTGGTGTAGATGCACTATAAAAACTTTATTATGGATAATTCTATACATTCAAATCAGTCCTTGTCAAATGCAGTTTAGTATGACCTAAAATAGCTACACCATTGACTGCAATCAGCCCTAATGGTGGGAGCTCTCTCATTGATGGGAATTTTTCAACGCAAAAATCTCACTTTATGTTGTTGTACAAGAAAAAAAAGTAACTAGTCCCACATGGTTTGTCATAGAAACACCAGATGAATAATTTCTTTTCTTTCAAATCATGTCTTCCTGAAAGCAACAGACTCATACTTTGATCTCTAGGCTTCTGAGAAAAAGAGTGTTATCCAACGGCCCCACAGAGATATACACTGCTCAAAAACATAAAGGGAACACTCAAATAACACATCCTAGATCTGAATGAATGAAATATTCTCATTGAATACTTTGTTCTGTACAAAGCTGAATGTGCTGACAACAAAATCACAGAAAAATCATCAATGGAAATCAAATTTATTAACCAATGGAGGCCTGGATTTGGAGTCACACACAAAATTAAAGTGGAAAAACGCACTACAGGCAGATCCAACTTTGATGTAATGTCCTTAAAACAAGTCAAAATGAGGCTCAGTATTGTGTGTGGCCTCCACGTGCCTGTATGACCTCCCTACAACGCCTGGGCATGCTCCTGATGAGGTGGCGGATGGTCTCCTGAGGGATCTCCTCCCAGACCTGGACTAAAGCGTCCACCAACTCCTGGACAGTCTGTGGTGCAACGTGATGTTGGTGGATGGAGCGAGACATGATGTCCCAGATGTGCTCAATCGGATTCAGGTCTGGGGAATGGGCGGGCCAGTCCATAGCTTCAATGCCTTCATCTTGCAGGAATTGCTGACACACTCCAGCCACATGAGATCTAGCATTGTCCTGCATTAGGAGGAACCCAGGGCCAACCGCACCAGCATATGGTCTCACAAGGGGTCTGAGGATCTAATGGCAGTCATGCTACCTCTGGCGAGCACATGGAGGGCCGTGTGGCCCTCCAAAGAAATGCCAAACCGGTCATGCTGAAGGATGTTGCAGGCAGCAGATCGCTCTCCACGGCGTCTCCAGACTCTGTCACATCTGTCACATGTGCTCAGTGTGAACCTGCTTTCATCTGTGAAGAGCACAGGGCGCCAGTGGCGAATTTGCCAATCCTGGTGTTCTCTGGAAAATGCCAAGCGTCCTGCATGGTGTTGGGCTGTGAGCACAACCCCCATCTGTGGATGTTGAGCCCTCAAACCATCCTCATGGAGTCGGTTTCTAACCCTTTGTGCAGACACATGCACATTTGTGGCCTGCTGGAGGTCATTTTGCAGGGCTCTGGCAGTGCTCCTCCTGTTCCTCCTTGCACAAAGGCGGAGGTAGCGGTCCTGCTGCTGGGTTGTTGCCCTCCTACGGCCTCCTCCATGTCTCCTGGTGTACTGGCCTGTCTCCTGGTAGCACCTCCAGCCTCTGGACACCACGCTGACAGACACAGCAAACCTTCTTGCCACAGCTCGCATTGATGTGCCATCCTGGATGAGCTGCACTACCTGAGCCACTTGTGTGGGTTGTAGAGTCCGTCTCATGCTACCATGAGTGTGAAAGCACCACCAACATTCAAAAGTGACCAAAACATCAGCCAGAAAGCATAGGTACTGAGAAGTGGTCTGTGGTCCCCACCTACAGAACCACTCCTTTATTGAGTGTGTCTTGCTAATTGCCAATAATTTCCACCTGTTGTCTATTCCATTTGCACAACAGCATGTGAAATTGATTGTCAATCAGTGTTGCTTCCTAAGTGGACAGTTTGATTTCACAGAAGTTTGATTTACTTGGAGTTATATTGTGTTGTTTAAGTGTTCCCTTTATTTTTTTGAGTAGTGTATTATAATTTAAATATAGATTTTTGAAGAAAAGCAAAAACAAAATTTTTTTTAACCCCTCCTCAAATCTATAAAGCAATTTCTGGGGGGAACTCATGGCTTTTAAACCAGGGAAATATGATTTACAGTTTGACATATATAAAGAGTTGTGTGAGAGAAGTGTCAGAGAATTTTAGAGAAATGTTTATAAAATGTAAAAAAAACTTTTTTTTCTTTTCACCCTGTAATTACCAGCAGCTATCTTACTTCAGCTTCTTTAGACACCTTATTCTATCTATATTTTTTCCATTGTAGTACAGAGCTCTATGCTTGGCTTCTACTACCTGTGGGTATTCTGAAAAAGTAGCTGGCACCACACTCACATTTACCATAAGCCGCTTGCCTGGTTCTAACCCTGAATTTAACCCAGTCTTGACTCTAAAATTGAATGGTTTACTTTAAGGGGGCTTGTCTTTAGGACTGAAAAGGAAGTCAGTTTCCCACAGTGTGACTGTGTAAACAGATTTATGTCCCCTTCTTCTGTAATCATACATAACAAACCACAGATTTTCAATAAACCCCATCAAACAAGTTAGTGCATATTAAACAAAAAACCACAGTAAGCTGAAAAGTCTATCCTGTCTTTTGGATTTAATCTATGTAAAATATAACAAATCACAGCAAAAATGTTTTTCAATAAAAGTCACACACTGGCTGGGCACACTGATGTATCCATATTAAAGAGTTCTATTATGGATGCTACAGTGATCCATGCGTAGAGATCCTGTGTCCACTGCAGGGTCTTCATAAAAATCCATGTCACTCAGTTGAACAAAAAGAAAAAAAAACCCACTCGCTGTGCACAACTTTCGTTTCTGTGTTTTGGCCAGCCATGTAGTAAACTCTCCATTTTGCCATGGCTCTCATGTCAACATTGTGACCTACTGGGTGTTTAATCCCACTTGTGTTATGAGATTTTTTTCCTCTGTTCTTTCAGTTCTCTCTCTTTTCTAAATGTCCTGCCTGTTTTTGTTTCTCAGTCACCTCCCCCATGTCTCTTTGCCTCACCTATTTTCCCATAATATACTAACGAGCCACTGACTGAATATCTTCCCTGCCAGGCTCTAACCCCTGTGAACTCAGCTGTTTGGCCTTTGGTCATAACTTTTACTACAATTTTGGCCGTGTGCTCGATGGCACAGCCTGCGACAAGGAGTCAGGAGCAGTGTGTGTCAACGGACGCTGTCTGGTGAGTGGTAACAATTCTGCATGTGTATTACCGCATTCACTTATTCACTTATTTTAAAGCAGACCAATTATGCTTTTTCTTATTTTCTGTCATTCATAATTTGCGATGGCAGATGGTCATGTTGAACACAGCCAAGGATTCAGGTATGAAGGTCAGTAATCCCAGGGAGCCAAGCTCTAGGCTGCTCTAAACATTAGGTTTAATTTCATTTTTTCTACTTTTTTTGTTTATAACTGGAACACATATTAAGACATATGTACTGATAAAATATATTTAATTTAACTTCTACAATACTACTGATTTTTTATATGAATGCTTTGTGCCACGTTGAGAGTTACAGGTGACTTTTGTCCCTTTTTCTTTCTTAAAAACGCATTTGTTGTTCCTTTTTTTCCTAAGTAAATATTATATCCGCAGAGTTATGTGTCCATTTAAGCATCGGAAGTGCTCCAGTGCTCCAACTCCTCCAAGCTTTCAGAATATTCCGATATCAGAATAAAACTAGATTGAGTCTCTCTCTCTCTCTCTTGTTTCTTCAGTTCCACTCTGTTGAGGTATAAGTGATGTTGACCACTCTGACTAGAGCTCTCTGGAGAAGTGAACTCCATGCTGTGCGTTTGGGCCAGAATGCGCTCATCAGTGTAGACTGCAGCCTTCAGTTAGCATTAAAGCTCTGCTGAGCACGCTGTCCACAGTCCCACATCTAGCCTGTCCCCTTCTCACCTTTCCTACCCTCACACAGATGGAGACTGGTTGGAAATGAACATACATCCCATGGGTCGTGCAGCTCATGCACTACAGAGACATGCATACATAATACTCAGAAGACACATCTGCTACAAGGGAGGACACTGACTGTCGACGCTATTTTTACACAGTTGACAAAGGATTAATTTGTGTCTGTGTTCACATATGTCTCTGTATGTGTGTGCTTGCGTGCGTGTGTGTGTGTATTGTACAAATAAGAGGATTTATGGGCGATAGACATGGGCTGGCCTAGGTCAGAGCAGCCCTAGGCCTGAAACAGGAAGCAGATGCAGCCTGCAGCTGGTGGATTCCTGCAGGTAACAAATTGAGATCAGGCAGCTGAACACATGGCTGGTTTGGACACAGGAACATGTGTGTGTGTGCAGTGTAGATATAGGTACTCCACAGCTAAAATTGCAGTGTTTTTTTTAGGAGCACTCCAAAATCAGCAAAATTTTTCTCAGTTAAAGCAATTATTTAATTCTACTTAATTGTTAAATAGCCCCTTTTAGCCGCTCCCTTGCCACAGCAGCAGCTCCACGTGTTTGATTTGGCAGAGTTTTACACCAGACACCCTTCCTGGAATAACCCCAAAGGGAATTGAAGCAGTAACCTTTTGCATGTTAACCACAACACCATTGGTCACTGGTATTATTAGTGTTTAAAATTTTAAATAATAGTGAAAAATACCAGTCACCAAGGGCAGATACCCATAATAATGTATTTAAATTGTTCATTTATCCAGCCAGCAGTTCAAAATCCAGTACAGTTTTGGATTTTCCTCAGTTTATTTTGATATAAAATAGAAACCAGAGTGTTTACAACAAGGTAATAGCTTTGTTGTTCATCATTTAGGAATTGTATTTACCAGGTACACCATCATAGTTCCGTCGCATCACCGCAAGCTGGGGCATTTCTGTGTGGCCCTTGAATATTCTCCCCAAGCCTGTGTGGGTTCTTCCTCTGGCTTCCCCCCACAGTCCAAAGACATGCTTGGGGTTATATTAACTGGTGATTTTAAATTTGCTGTAGGTGTGAATTTGAGCATAAATGGGTCTGTCTCTCTGTCTTAGCTCTGTGACAGACTGGCGACCTGGCCAGGGTGTACCCTGCCTTTTGGCCTATGACACATGTGATGGGCTCCAGTCCCCTCACAACTCTGAACTGGATGAGAGAAAAGTCATAGTTTAGCCTGTTTAGCTTTTTTTCTTTCTATTTAGCCCCATGGACTGTAGATGCACATAGCACTTGCTATTTTAAAGCCTTGGCATTAACTTCTTAAGTCTCATTGTGGTTTATGAGAGCCAGAAATGACCATATTTGTATGACAGAAGTGAATTAATAAGCTATACAGGTGCATCCTGTATAGCACACATACTTAATAAATATTTAGTTAAAACTCACGTCACTAAACACACACACACAGACCTCTTGGACAGACTGTTATTACTTGCATAGAAAGACGTTTATGTAGAAGACACTGCATTAAAACAACTGGTGGGTCAAAAGGCATTACCACAACTAACATGGTAAAATGATCCCGTTCAGAAATTCAGTTTAGATCAGTTTCTAAAAACGAATCACCCCCGGTACAGTTGTTAGAAAGGGATCATTTATCTATGGAACTAGGTTTTGTACCAATCTGTAAACCTGCTTTTATCTGCTGTTAAGTTTAATCTTTTTTTAACCTGGGAGTCCAGGGGGATTGACTAGTGTCTAATGGCTACTCAAGACATCGCAGATTTTGGTACTTTGTTAGTTTTGTTTTTCAGTCATGGAGTTTGCTGAAATAAAATGTATTACCACTAAATACCACAGTTATTCATTTATCCATTCAAAACTCAAAACATGTCATAGTGGTATTAGTTGTAGATATTTGAGTCCAATCAAAAGCGGTGGAAAGACTGGCCAACGTTACAATACCTTTGGATGACGTAAATGATTTAATTACTGAACATGATAGTTCATTTTCTGTTAAATGACTAACTAATCAGTCAACTAAGTGTTTCAGTCTGAGACTATAGAACAGCTGCTCAGCAACAACTTAAACTGATCAATTATTTATCAGTCCTCTTGCATGCTTAAATATCACAGCATCCATTTCCTCTTGTGTGCACACAGATACTTTGAGTATTTTTAAGGGGCTTAGGGGTCTTGATTATAGGTTCCTCAGACTGTTGCTCCCTACCCTGGGAACCTCCTCTTTGATTGGCTTGCGCTGCAGAATGGGAGCCCAGAGAAGAAAGCAGCCAATGTAGTCTTTCTAGAAACAAGATTCTCCACACACAATAAAACATCCAGCTTGTCTTCAGTGCTCTTTACTTTGGCATTTACAGACAACTCTCCAACCCACTCTGCCCTCTTGAGGCCCTGAGGTGCTGTTTTTCTACAAAGTAAATGTTTGTTAGAGGGAGGAAATGACAGAGAGAAGCAAATATGAGAGAGAGAGAGAGAGAGAGAGAGAGAGAGAGAGAGAGAGAAAAGTGAGCTGAGGCCCAGCAGTACTTGGAGGTGAAAAGGGGAAAAGAAAGGTTAAAGTGCTGCAGCAGAAATTATGTGTAGCATGCTGTTAGAAAAGCAGAGACATTAACCCAAACCAAATTGTCATTCTCAAAGAATTTGTGTATGTGTATTTGTTTATGTGTATTACAGAAGCCTGGCTGTGACTTCATCTTTGGCTCAAAGGAGCAGGTGGATGCCTGCATGGTGTGTGGCGGACACAACACCACCTGCCTGCACCACAAGAGTGTGTACCAGAGCAACAGTCTGGAGGCAGGTAGGATACACACATGCACGCACACACACACACACACACACACAGACACACACACACACACACACACACACACACACACACACACACACACGCACACACACATACACATGCACACACACATACACACACATACACATGCACACACACATACACATACAAACAAGGAATGAATTGTCAACACAGCATGGGGATAATTCCAGCCCCCCTTGGTGTTGTGTTATTAGTCATTTAAGCTTAGTCCATTGTTCATTGATAAAGTGAACATTAACCATGGTAACAGTTTTGCCAAATAAGAGCAGTTGGCTGCCTTCCAGGAGGAATCAAACCAACAACAGTTACAAAATTACAGTTGTTTCAGGAAGGAGGAGGAAGAACACAAAGTTCTTCAGGCCATTCTGGCTCAGTGCCACCAAAACATTTCCTACCTTCATTGGGACTTGTACAGTACATGAGAGGATAATGTGGGATCTGACTGCATCCGGGGAAGAAGTCTTCAGAAGCTTGTCTGCCTACATGCCCTAACTGAAAGGAAAAATAACAGGCTACAAAAATACTGAAGAATGAAATGGTTCAGTATTTTCACCAGTCCAATGAACAAGCTGTTTTTGACTCAATAACACAGACTGCTGCACTACCTGGTCAGCTAGCATGGTCCAGCTAATTGTTTAGCAGTATTATACCACATTGTTTACCCTGTTAAAGGGAGGTAGTTGTGAATTGTTATGCCATATAATTAGAAGTATGAGAAGTGTGAGTAAGAAGGGTTTGTAGTTGAAGAATATGGTATGCACAGTGCTCTTTGAAGCAAAAAGCTATACATTAATAACTGTAAAGAAGTATAGTAAGTGTGCTACAGTGCCTTGCGAAAGTATTCGGCCCCCTTGAACTTTTCAACCTTATGCCGCATTTCAGGCTTCAAACATAAAGATATAAAATTTAAAATTTTTGTGAAGTGGAATGAAATTTATTGGATGTGTCAAACTTTTTTAACATATAAAAAACTGAAAAGTGGGGCATGCAATATTATTCGGCCCCCTTGCGTTAATACTTTGTAGCGCCACCTTTTGCTGCAATTAAAGCTGCAAGTCGCTTGGGGTATGTTTCTATCAGTTTTGCACATCGAGAGACTGAAATTCTTGCCCATTCTTCCTTGCAAAACAGCTCGAGCTCAGTGAGGTTGGATGGAGAGCGTTTGTGAACAGCAGTCTTAAGCTCTTTCCACAGATTCTCGATTGGATTCAGGTGTGGACTTTGACTTGGCCATTCCAACACCTGGATACGTTTATTTGTGAACCATTCCATTGTAGATTTGGCTTTATGTTTTGGATCATTGTCTTGTTGGAAGATAAATCTCCGTCCCAGTCTCAGGTCTCTTGCAGACTCCAACATGTTTTCTTCCATAATGGTCCTGTATTTGGCCCCATCCATCTTCCCATCAATTCTGACCATCTTCCCTGTCCCTGCTGATGAAAAGCAGGCTCAAACCATGATGCTGCCACCACCATGTTTGACAGTGGGGATGGTGTGTTCAGGGTGATGAGCTGTGTTGCTTTTACGCCAAACATATTGTTTTGCATTGTGGCCAAACAGTTCGATTTTGGTTTCATCTGACCAGAGCACCTTCTTCCACATGTTTGGTGTGTCTCCCAGGTGGCTTGTGGCAAACTTTAAATGAGACTTTTTAATGGATATCTTTGAGAAATGGCTTTCTTCTTGCACTCTTTCATGAAGGCCAGATTTGTGCAGTGTACGACTGATTGTTGTCCTATGGAGAGACTCTCCCACCTCAGCTGTAGATCTCTGCAGTTCATCCAGAGTGATCATGGGTCTCTTGGCTGCATCTGTGATCAGTCTCCTCCTTGTTTGAGATGAAAGTTTAGAGGGACGGCCGGGTCTTGGTAGATTTGCAGTGGTCTGATACTCCTTCCATTTCAATATGATTGCTTGCACAGTGCTCCTTGAGATGTTTAAAGCTTGGGAAATCTTTTTGTGTCCAAATCCGGCTTTAAACTTCTCCACAACAGTATCTCGGACCTGCCTGGTGTGTTCCTTGGTCTTCATGATGCTCTCTGCACTTGGAACAGAACCCTGAGACTATCACAGAGCAGGTGCATTTATACGGAGACTTGATTACACACAGGTGGATTCTATTTATCATCATCAGTCATTTGGGACAACATTGGATCATTCAGAGATCCTCACTGAACTTCTAGAATGAGTTTGCTGCATTGAAAGTAAAGGGGCCGAATAATATTGCACGCCCCACTTTTCAGTTTTTTATTTGTTAAAAAAGTTTGACACGTCCAATAAATTTCATTCCATTTCACGATTGTGTCCCACTTGCTGTTGATTCTTCACAAAAAATTAAAATTTTATATCTTTATGTCTGAAGCCTGAAATGTGGCAAAAGGTTGAAAAGCTCAAGGGGGCCGAATACTTTCGCAAGGCACTGTATCTGGCACCGACATGGTATTACAGTTTTCTCAATTGCCAAAACACTAAACCCTGCTGTCTGAACCAAATGCTCAGTGCCCTGAAACCATTTATTAAAATGGTCACCTTTTTGGCAGAATCTTAAGCACTTTTCACCTAGTTGGACACAACTTGCAAACATATTTTCACATTTTGCACTGTGATGCACTTGGGTTGCATAATGGTAAGCATAGGTAGCAAAAGTGAAACTCAGTGAAAGCACAGGTGTCTCAACTTAAACACAGCAACTCAAAACTGATCACACATGTGGCTAATGATGTGAAGAAACAAATATAAGCCAGTACAAGGAGCCCTGGTCCTTGAGGTTTCACTATGGACAGAAACAATCAGAGAGGCAGAGGAGGAAGAGGACAACCAGACCAAATGCAGACTAGTCAATGCCATTGTGTTTCCAATTGCAATATATGGAAGTGAAACATGGACCATGAAGAAATCAGACAGGAGGAAAATTGATGCTTTTGAGCTGTGGTGTTGGAGGAGACTCCTACGAATTCCGTGGACAGCACGTATCACCAATCTCGAAGTCCTGGAGTAAATCAAACCAAACCGCTCGCTAGAAGCCAGAATTACCAAACAGCGATTAGCCTACTTCGGCCACGTGATGAGAAACCGCTCCTTGGAGAAAGACATCGTGTTCGGAATGATCAGCGGACGTAGAGGACAAGGCCGACCAAGAACTCGCTAGCTTGACACCATCAAACAGGATACAACGTGAAAATCGCTGAAATAAAAGAAGCTGTACACGATCGACAAAGATGGAGAACGCTGATCCAAAGAGTGACTGAGAATCGGTTTCATTTTTCCAACCTGTAAGCTATATCCGTGTTTTATACCATCTATGGCTGCACATAACGCTGCCAAGTTCCACACTGGCCTGGTGGGGCGTATATCTAATGTCAAGATGCAGCATTAAATTATCAATTTTTCAGACATAAATGACATACATGGCTGCATAAAACATGCACATGATCACATGATTCTTCATAAGCATGTGACAATACTGGAATTGATTTTAAGTGACGTTATGCCCCAGTGCAATAGAAGAATGCATAATGATTATAATAAATTCTGTTACAGCTCTAGCTTATAATAAATGTATTCTACTTGACATTACAGTTAGGTCAAAGACACTTCTGTAAAGAAATTGACCGTAATAGAAATAGTAAGACATGTGAGGCAGACCTTGAGGCAACTGTTGTGATTTGGTGCTATATAAATAAAATTGAATTGAATTGTCAATTTCATGATTATCACATTTGTTTCACTATTTGTTGACTACTTTATCTTAACAAGTGTTCAGCTGCAGAATAGTCTTTTTTAACTCATGTGAGTTTGGAGGTTTGTTGTGGGGGCATTCAAAGAAAAGTTACTAGTCCTCTGGGAGCACTCATCTGATGAATGCAACTATGAACAAAACCTCAACATAGTGCTTTAAAAATTTGAAAAAAGTTTCATATTATTTTCAAACCTTAAAGGTTCTTGGTTTTCTAAAATTCAATATGTAATCATAAATAAGCATTCAGACTTTGGTGGGTTGCTGGCTGGGATGTAACACACATAACATATATGTTACGTATGTTACAGACATATATAACTTATATGTATAAAGTATAATATGTTATCATTCATGTAATAAGAATTGAAATTTAATTAGGTTTGAGAAAGGTGGGACAAAAATGACATTAAGATTCTGCATTGCTACACACGTCTACACTATGAGGAAGCGCCTAACACCTCTGGCGTCTCGCTTGGCCTGGGACTTGGCTCTGTAACAGAGGCTTCCTCACACAGTGCTGTGTGTAGGCAGAGCAGAGGTGATAGCTGAAGTATTAGGCCACAATGGCTCAGACTGGGCACGAGGAACACTGCTGATAATGGCTGCTTTGTTTGGGTGACTCAGCAGCCTTGAAGGGTTCTTTTTGCTCCTCCTTTTCCAGTGGAGGGAGAACTGATGGAGAGCAGCAGCACGAAAATGCTCTCTCCAAGGGCAAACTACTGATGGCCTCCAGTTCATCGCTGCATGCCTGTCACTTTGACATTTCACAACACTATATCTTCATAAAGCCCTGCATATAAACCTTGAGGATAGTTTCTCTCTGAAACTAGTAAACGAGAACAACCAAAGTTAAACACTCTTCATAGTCAGTGATGAATGGACTTCATTCTGTGGATGCTTTTTACTTGAACAACAGGGGAACCCTTGAGCCATTCTGGCCTCTTTTTAGTTTTAGCTTGGTGACATATCACTCTATAATGAATGGTTGTCTTTTTTTTCTTTGTGCTTAATCATAGTTTAATATTACTGTTTGTCTTATAATGACACGTTACAGCCCGCTCCTTTCCAAAGCTGTAATTATCTGCTTAATAATCCAGGTTTTCTGTGAGTCCAGGTAATTCTGTGATTACCTAGCACTTACTGACTGCTTATAAGGTGTTGAGTGAGCTATCCAAAGACTAACCCTGAGTATGAGGTGATCAGTATCTGAAGGCTTCTGGATTGACTGAACATATCAAACCACGAAACATGATAAAAATACAGTAAAATATTTAGAGATGTAAAACTTTCATTTCAGTGCATTTATAGCTTTTAAAAGAACGTTCAATAATGCATAGAAGATTATTAACCTCTTAGTATCCACCAGGTTACCATTTAGGGTTACGGGTAAGATAACATCCACTGCATTTTATGAAATTCCCACTAATTTGGCATACCTAAATGGGAAAAGGTTACCACAGAAGAACTTTAAGCTCAAAATGCATATATGACTTTCAAAAAAGTTCAGACTTTGTGAGTGCTTGTTTAGCATGGGACTAAATAACAACCAAACCCTGGCCATAATCCTAAATGAGCTGCCAGAGACCTGAGCAGGTCTGTGGCATTCTAGAAATCACTTTAAATTGTGTTTCTCATCCACCTCTTCATACACACCAGTGGTGTTAGGTTGCTGCTCTCCTGCAGTCAGGAGGAACTTGGGGTTCAGTCTATTGCATAAGGAGACGTCTGCAGGGGCTTCAAATGACCAGCTCTGCTATTAGAGACCAGGCTAGCCCACTCATCTACCTGAGCAATGACCATACCATGAAGTCACCTTGCAAATTTGCTTACTCTTAAGCTCTACAAACAGATTTCTGAATAAGGTTATGCATCATTTCTTGGCAATAAAGAAGTGGACACTTTATGGTTTTCATTTATATTGATTGTATTGACCAATCACGTTTGAGCAGGCTTTGGTCAACGGTATCCAATTTTGTAGCCAAATTATACTTGTCATTGTAGAGGTATCAGAAAACACTGTGATGTCCAGTATAATTTATGAAAAACAATTATTAAAACTGCTCATTCAAAGTGGCAGTCTGGCAATCTACTGTAGTGTTGCAGCAAAGATTTTGCTTTTAATATTATTTTTAACTCAAACAAGTAATTAAATGATTGATTTCTGCCCAGGGATCTGTCCGATGGTCAGTCTGGTTATAGTCTGTCACTTGTAAGATGACTATAACATGAAGTCAGTGGAGGGCGCTGACAATTTTCTTTTCCTGGCCACTTTTTACTTTGTATGAAAGCTGTTTTTGGTGTTGCAGTTCTGTCCCTGATTGGGGACTTTTCTTGAGAAATTAAGATTAAAACTAAACGTCTAACTTACTGTCTCTGCCAGGCGGGCCTTTTGGATACAATGAAGTGGCCATGATACCTGCTGGAGCAACTCACATCCGAGTCACAGATAACAGCAGGAATTATCTCGGTAAGATTTTGTTTACGGACTCTCTCCCTCCCTCCTTCTCTTTCCCCTTCCCTTTCTCTCTCTGTTGCTTTCTCTCTTTCACACACACAGGGCACCATGGAAGTCACTTTGCATCACTGGTTTCATAGCTGCAGTGTAAAACAGTTTTATAATTCACTTCTAGACATGCTGTTGCTTCCTCTCCCCAGAGACAGTGGGCTTGGCAGTCCTATCTGGTTTCTGGACCCTCTGAGTGTTTCCCAGGCAACATAATAACCAAGGGCATCTATTCTCATCATGGTTTATGAGACCAAAATAAAACAGGCCCTGAAACAGAGCACACTGCTGTCTTGAAAGAGGCCCTCGTAAAGGCTTTATTTGACCACTGGGGCAAGACAGGTGAAAGTACTTGTTTCCATCCCATGTCATGGAAAATCTCTCATTTCCAGAAGACACTGCCTCCATATGTGGTCGGCTGTTTCTGGCATCTTGCCTTTACCTCAGCTTGACCCAGTGATAAGGAGACTTAATTGTTACCTTTGTTGTCAGGAGAAATACTCAGTAATACCAGTCGTTCCCTCCATTCTCATCACTGTTCTTCCCTTTGGCAGCCCTGCAGAATGGACACTCCCAGTTTGTGATTAATGGAAACTGGAAGATTAGTGTTCCAGGCGAGTACAACGTAGCTGGAACTAAGCTGGTTTATCGGCGCTCAGCAGATACCTGGGAGAGCTTTGAGGTGCCGGGACCCACCCAGGAAGACCTTCATCTAATGGTAAGAACACCTGAAGATGCTGAAACAGGGCAGTTTGATCCTGAACCATGGAAGATTGCAACATGACATTTTTTTTTTTTTGCCTTCATTGTAAACCCATTATGAAGTTGAACTACTCACATTACACATAACGTAGAGACCAGGGACATGTCATTGAAGGAACACAGCCATTTATTTCACTTCACTGTGCAATATACTGTAGCAATGGTGAAAGTCTGCTAACCATTAAGCATTTTACAAAGTAAGTAAAACACCAGGTTTTAATAAATAATTGACTGTTTTCATTCAGTGCCTGTGCAGGTATTTGGCAAACAGACTTGGATAAGCTACCAAACAGCTGCTAGCCATCCAGGAGCTGTAAGAACATGAGTCTGCTGTTGTAATTTTTGTAAAACAGTGGTGGCTGTAAGCAAGAAGGACTTGTTTGCTTCATAGTGAGTATGAATGCAATAGCAAAACTTTATAAAGTGCAGGAAAAGCATGTCATGTACACCTAATTGCCTGTCTTGCCATGTAGTTATTCTCTAAAGTTGTTGCCCTGAGCCTTTTGATATCAAGTGATGAGCACCAGAAGTAGTCCTGCAAAAAAGAGAATACTATGTAAAAGGATAATAAATTATATTAAAAGTTCATTCTCAACCTTGGAAAGAGTTTACAGACAGAGCATAAGCGCTACTATTTTATACTACAACCCCAATTGTGGAAAGGTTGGCTCACTGTGTTACAAGAACAGAATGCAAGGATTTGCAAATCTTATAAAATCACATTTTATTCATAATAGAACAAAGAAAACATGCCAAACTGAGAAAATGTACCATTATTTAAATTCAATGGCAGTTGCATGTCTCAAAAAAGTTGGGACATGGGCAACAAAAGGCTGGAAAAGTAAACAATACTAAAAAATAAACAACTGGAGGAACATTTTGCAACAAATTAGGTTAATTGGCAGAAGGTTAGTAACATGACTGGGTATAAAAAGAACATCTCAGAGACGCAGAGTTTAGTAAAGCTGGGCAGAGGTTCACCAATCTGCCAAAAAAAAAAAAAACTGCAACAGATGGAAATAAAAATCTTTGAGTGTAGTGGTCCTGACTGAACTGTGTTTGTTAGTACTGCCGTGCCCCTCCACTTTACAACAGCCATCAAAAATGATTTCTAAGATGTTTCCATGCTGTTCTTGTGTGCAGGTTCTGGCAACAGACAGAAACCCAGGAATCGAGTATGAGTATTGGCTCCCTCCAGACCAATATGCCCTCTACCACGGTAGGAGGAGCCCACTGCGACAGGCTCACCACACTGCCAGCTACCTACCCTGGAATCAACCCACTACTTCCACCACAACCACCACTACCAGGCCTCCACCAAACACTCCCCGCCCTCACTGGTGTAAGACCTGTCTCCTCTCTTTATTCCCCATGAAGCAGATTCATAGATTAAACCATTAGTTTAAAGAGAAAAAGTCCACAATCAAAGTCAGTAAACTCCTCATAATTCAGTCATCTACTCATCAGGCATCACGTTACTTAAAATTTCATTAAAGTTCAGATGAAACTTCAAAAATACACAAGTGCTGCATTTTAAAAAAATGTCTGTCTCAATCATTTCAGTAAGTGAAAACAGTTCTTCCTCTTACGTCCCCTTCCCCAACTGAAATAAAGAGTGTGTTGTCATCTGGCAGCCACAACATTAAAACCATCCACCCGATATTGAGCAGATACTTACATGAACAAAGTATTTCTACTGTCCATCTTTCCACAATCATAAAAGCTAAAGTGGTCTTTGTGGTTTCTTAAAAGCCTTCAAAGTCAGATGGGGATCTGTTACTGCCAACTCACCAAGCCCAGTGTGTGTCTTTGCACATTTCTGTCAAATTAAATGCATCCTGAATATACAGTTAGTTATAATATAAAGCAGTTATAACATGTAATTGCTGGATGAATTCCAGAAACACTGATTGTTTTGACCACATTCGGAAACCAAAAAGGACTCCACTAGGTTATGCTCTGAAAGTAAAAATGCAGTAGAATTATTGTTAATACAGAAAATAAAAGCATACATTAATAGCAATTTAACAGCTTTGAATTGCATCTCAGTGTTCATTTTGTAATAAAATTGTAAACATAGGAATGTGTGCAAAAATATAGAAAAAATGTCCCTCAAACCTGCATTCTTTCTAATGACCAGCAGGGGCTGACTGTTTTCAAAAATAAGTATGATTATGTAGAACTCAAAGGTGAAAAAGACCCCTCAGGTCCCTCACTCTATTGACTCAGCAACCACTTTCCTGAAGTGTTTATGGTCTCAGATCATCATATAACATGATGTTCACTTTCTGTACTATGGTCCCCATTACTGTGGGTTGGTTTCTCAGGCAGATCTACCACTCATCCAGTTTGGAAACAACAACTACTGAGCTTGAGGCTTCAAGTAACTTAATGAACATTTAACAGATTACTTTGGACATATTCATGCATCTCCAATCAGCAGTGTGAGATGAAGCTGACTGAGAAATATTATTTCCAGCCACTTTTAACATGGACACTGGGTGAGTGACTCCTTTCAGATAAAAATATAAAGCCAAGATCGGTGCATGTGAGTGCATTTTATTGTCTGACAAAGGAAGTTGTCAAAACAGCTGCAGCAAATCTAAAGGCCTGCACACGCCACCCTGAGAAAAGTTAATCACTTTTAATAATTAAAAGTTATTGCTCTAATCTGGCTCAATAAGTGAAAACACTCATAGTGGATAAAGGGTCTTCTGGTCACATTTAATTTTAAATTGTTTATCTGCAGGCTGGCCTGGTTGCTGCTGGTAATGCAGCTGGTTTATTGCTCACGATAAGCCTGCAGTACACATGTGATGTAAATATTCACATTCACATGGGAATCTGCACAGAGCCTGAGGAGTTGTGCCTTCTGTAGGACCCCGTCCAGCAGGGTAGTAAATCTAAGTGGCCTCTCTGGAAACATTTTCCAGCAGGTGGATTTCTGCCAAAAGCAGAGCTTGTATTGTTGGCAGAAAGAGTGTGTTGAGTGTTTATTAGATAACAAGGTGAACCTTCAGCTCATTATTTTGTTTTCATGTTGGATCAATACAAAATTAGGCCGAATATATGTTATATGTAATATTTTATCTTTCACATTACCAAATTTAGTTTTAGGAATATAATATGAAGTCATACTATTGTGACACCTCATGGATTTTGAGAGAGCTCTGTAGTTTCACTAATATTAAAGCAATATATCCAAATAAATCTTTCTCCATTATATAGTGAAATACAGTGTCACCTCATTTTCGTCAGACTTCACAGTTTATTTCGGGAAGAATCTAATTTGATAGGTCGTAATGTCAATGCATGACTCCAGGAGTTCTACAAAAGCAGCTCTGTCCGCCACCTGAAAATTTGCTAAAATAAAATGAACCGCAGCAAACAATGCCAAACATTTAAACCACAGCACAACAAATTGTTGGCAGCATGTTTTCACAGCCTGTCCTGCAATGGAAATGAAATTCCAATGGAAGACTTTCTCTTTGGGGCTTTCCAGCACATGGCTACTACTTTTTTCCATCAGTACTGGACAGAGTGCGACAGAAGGCACAACTGCCAACTCTATTAAAGCTGAAAACAACAAGTTATAAGTTATAATATATATAATATAAAAATATAATAAGTTAAAGAGAAAATATAGTTTGATCATAGACTGTAAATAAAAGATGGAAATAGCCACTATGACGTCACCTATCGGTTTTGAACTTTTGAAGTCTCAGTGCCATTTCCATGTTAGTTTTTTGGAGCCATGGGTGCAATGCACACACAAACATGAGCAAACATAAGATCTCCAGGGATTTCAAAAATCATGCTGACAATACTGTGTTTGTTTTGTCTGTACTAGTTTTACAGCCAGTGAAGCCACCCCGCCAATCTCCTCACCACAGTCACCGCCAGCATCCTCACCAGCCCATCCTGCCTCGCCTGGAGCGAGAGGAGAACCATAGAAATCTCCTCCCTCAGCCCTCACCTGGAAGTATGTTTAAACATTTTCCCATCACATCACCCAACAAGCTAAAACTTGTTCTTTAAAAAAAGTTCATGCACCCTATTCATCATAAATTACTATCAAAGAGGCATTTGATTAGCCCCAAATATGTGACAAGGCCAAACATAAGCTAGAGTCATAAAAAACTATCCTCAAGCACATTAAGAACAAGAATTCTTGCAAATGATGGTAAGACCCTGCAGAATCCTGATCTCAAAAATCAGCCTTACTGCCTTGATACCTGCTGAGAACCAGCCTACATTTCAACAGATTTGAGAATTGATTATTGCATGCTAGCAGAAACTGGGCTAATTTCATTGCAAAGAAAATCATTGCAGGCACAATCTGTAGGCTGCAACTGCTAGACCTTGTTCATGGATCCATTTTTATGACAAATTCTCAGAGTTACTGAGAACAGTCTACTAGGTGTAAGTCCCTTAAAAAAGGGAAATATGTGATTAAATGTGGTCATCTCAAACAATTATTTACTTTACTTCTCTTTGTATATTAATTGGAATAAATATATATTATTCATTGGAATTAATTGGAATTGTCTGCATTGTATAAATATATATAAATTTTTCACAGTACCACCTGGAGAGTGGAAGTAGCTTCAGTACCTTCAGTAGCTTGTATTGCAGTGTGGATCTCATCTAAACTTCTCCCAGTATGGCCATTTTTGCTGCCACCTTTCTCCAAATGGCAAAAACATCACTTAAAGGCTAATTAATGTCCATTTTTTTCATCTAACTCCTAATACGAAAGCTAGCAAGCATATTTCCTAACATGGAGATGTATTTCTATAAGATATATTTTTATTTATGTTTGCACTTGAGACCTGATTTCTGATGTGTATCCTTTAGGGCACTGCAGAAAATGCCAGCGAATTAAAGGTCGAAGGGAACGCCAGAGACAGTACTGCCAGAAGGACTTTGGTAAGATTCAACATTATAGCTTTGCTGTTTTTAGGGGCTTGTTACCACATGCAGACTTATTAATATGTCAGTTTCCTTTTAGTTTTCCGGGCCAGAGTTCTTGGGAAGCTCTACAGAGGTGAAGAGACTCGTTATGATGTCCAGATCATCCACACCTACCGAAACCGGTTCCGCCTGGAGCACCGGGAGTTCCTGTGGGTCCCTAATGTGTGCGACTGCCCTAACTTGGAGATAGGGAAACAGTATATCTTCATGGTGCGACGTCACATTAACTATGAGCACACATTAAACCGCATTCTGCTCGAAGAGGAAAGCTATGTGGTGCCATACAGACCCAGAGAGGATGAACTGCTGAGGCCACTCGAAAGGCTCTGCAGCAACAGAGGACCCAAACAGCCAGCAGAACTGAGGGGATGAGTGTTACCACACACTGTGCAGTGAGACTGTGCATATTAGAGGATGAAGGTTATACTGAAACTTTATTCATTCACAATATTTCTGGATCTTTAAACCACCATCAGATTCCTTGTACGTTTGGATGAATTCTAGGAACACTGACAGTTTAAGTCACATTTAGAAACCTAGAAAGACTCCACAATTATTTAAAAGTCCGACCAGCTTACTGTACCATTTAGAGCACTTTAGGTGATGCTTGTGCCACCTTTAAAAACATACCAAAGAGAAGAACATTGACTGAAATGGCCTTTTTGCTTTGGCTGTTTTCCACAGCTATCATATATTTTTATATTGTATTTGTGTTTGCCTAAAAGAAAAATCCACCTGGAAAAGCAACTACTTTTAATTCTACTGAAAATGATTTTCATTTTTTCTTCTGCTTATTTCTGAAGATATGTTTAAACCCATCAGTACAGTTTTTGCAGTCTAAATATTACAAGGAGAAAGTATTGATGTGTTTCTCAGTCCAGCCGTCTGTGTTGCAGTCACAAACAGGATAAAGCACGGATGTACTGTAGCTTCCAAGACAGAAAAATGAGGCCAATGCGGAAATGCCTAAAAACTTGCATTTTGTCTAAAGGCCACCAGATGGTGATGGCTGTGGCTTCACAAAGACTTCTGATCCTGTAGAAGTCTATGGAAAAATGGCACACTGACTTGACCTCTGTAAACAACTCCCTGGTGAGTTTATGGGCTCAGTCACTCATTTTTGGTCCTACCAAATAAAAAATTGAATTTGTTTTATAAACATTGGTCATACCATGTTTCAAAATAGGAAATTATCTGTGGCATGAAACCTCCAGCTCACTGGCTAACGAGTCGCCAGTCACAAATTTTGCAGTCATAGCTATTGCCATCTGATGGCCTTCAGGTAGAACAGAGGTTTAAGGCACTTCTGGTTCATTGCACCATTGAGGCAGTAATTTATATCAGAGATGATCAAGACTATTAGCAGGAACAATCTTTGAAATGGGTTTTAAAAATAGAACTGTCAATAAATATTGTAAATTCAACTATATGATCAAATAAAAAGTGAAAATTAACATTTCATTGTGAAAAGGGGGACAGAATGCAAAGCTGGGATTTTAATATTAAAGTTTTCAGGCTCAAATGCTTGGGGGGGGGTAATCAACACAATCTCACCTGCAATAAGATATACTGTGTGGCAAAGCTGTGCGGAGTAGGTGCTGCTGTCCTGCTTTAGATTTCAGATACACTGCTGCTTATGTGGAGAGAGAGCGGAGAATGATTTAGACTACCATAATTAACCGTAATTAGTGAATATGAGTATTAGTATTAGAATATCAGCTGAACAACTGAAGGTAAATTATTTCAGAGCATTTGTCTGTTTTTCTTTTTGAGATAATTTATTGGAATTTCAGGAGCAGGAGCTCACCACATACACTCCCCTTCCAGTTCAATATGCTTTCCTGCGCACTATTGGCTGTTTGCGCTCATTTTTGTGCCCCCACCACTCACGTGTACCTGGGGATCTGCCTGACCCGGGAGCCGCTGCCACTCCTCATTGATGCCCACCCAACCTGTAGTCTTATCAATCTAACTGAGGATGTGGTTACTGCTAGTTCATTTATTTTTTAAAATCCTCTTTAATTCCTGTAACTCTTTCAGCCTGTATTTGGATGTAATTAAGGCTCCATGCATGGAGGAAAGGATAATTGTTTGATGGACAGAGTTTATTAGTGCGTTGATTGTCCATTCTGTACAATTTATCATAATTAGTTTCTGATTTTTCTGGCATGGAGGTATGTAAATATTTAAAAAGACATGTTTATGTTTAAGTCATAGACTGGCCACCTTTCCAAAGTAAAAGCATTTCCAGTTCTTCTCACTGTGTAACTCCTTCTCAGACAATAGACCAAAATATAATGCAGACAGTAACTTTACTAGTCTAACTTTATATCTTCAATTTAACTCCAACCCTGGTGTGTCCTTAAAGTACATGCAACCTACAGCTGAGTGCAGCAAGTTCAGGTACATTTTCTGGAGGGAAAAATCCGGAACAGCAATCAACACAGAATGAATTAGAGGGTGAATTTTTCATTTATCTTTGACTTGTGATCTCTAACATACATATTGCTTCACGGTGTATTTATGTATGAAAAAATAAGCTTAAATCGTAATACATTTGTGTCAATTGTGTAATATCTTTCATAGCATTGCTTATTTGGGGTATTAATTTTTTATAGTGTATTAAACCAGGTCTACTCTTTTTACAGGAAAGAAATGTTGAAATATACAGTATTTTATTGTGTGGCTACAAATATACTAAAGTATCATTTGTTTTAAGAACACTTGCAATGTGTTAAATGGGGGAGACTGTGACTCAGGAGGTAGAGCAGGTCATCTACTAATCAAAGGGTTGGTGGTTCAATCCCTGGCTGCTCCAGTCTGCATGCCAAAGTATCTGTGGGCAAGATACCATACCCCAAGCCACTGCCAGTGCATTCATCAGAGTGCGATTGTGTGTGTGAATGTTAGATAGGAAGCTTATATGAATGTGTGTGTAAATGGGTGAATGAGGCATGTTGTATAAAGCACTTTGAGTGCTCATGTAGAGTAGAAAAGTAGTCCATTTAAATTCTGTGCCTTGTGTTATGGATTTAAAATATATTTGCTTTAAAACCTCATATACTGTATGTACATGTGCCAAAGACACTATATAGTGTGCAAATAACTATAAAATAAGTCTTTTTAATATAAAGTTATTCACAAAGAGCAACCACTGAAGTAAAGCTAATTTCATGTATGTTTGGAAATGACAAACCAGAAAACCTTAACATCTGTATGAAAACAGTGTATTTACAAAAAAGAGAAAAATTCTTTACACCTACAACAAAGGAAGCATTACATTAAACAGTGGATAATGTCATTTTACACATATATTTTTTACTAAGCCGGATTCCTGCTCATCAACTGAATGGACGTCATCACAGACACTCGGCTCAGTTTCCCTTCACTCGAATGGGGAGTAGTGGAAGCCAGTTCTCACACTAGCATTAACAAGACCTTTTTTGGGAGGGGGGGGGGCTATCTATACCAAACTCAGTCTTACAGACATGATTACATCATCTGAAGGCGTGAGACAGAAAACTTCTATCCCCTCTGGACTTAATTGTACTTTTTAAGCACACCTGGTTTCAACTTTTGAAGTTTTTAAAAATGCATTACAATTTGCAAAAAAACACAAAATGTAAACAAGAAATAACCTTATCTTGATAATAGTACTCAGTACAGAAGTGATTTATGTACAGCAAGCAAGTGTAAAGTCTGCTGTGCCATTTTAACATGTCTTCAGTTAAGCTTTGAAGAACACCACACGTTCTTAGCTGCCTCTGAGTTGTTCTAGTAAACATTCTGTCAGACTGTGAAACAATGCAGACATAATATATATGTATATTTGACATCACCACAATCTTGGACACTTCAAATTTTATTTAAACACATGAGCAAATCTTTCTTTGGGTTTGGGTGGGAGATGAGAATGAAGAACTGCAAGTGGGAAGTTGTGACTGGATTACAAGAAGCAATTCACTTGGTTCTGTTTGTATATTTTCTGGTTTTGTTAACACTACATGAAATAAAGCTCACATTGTTCTGTGCATCTACAGCCTACACCTTTGCATTTATTGTCATTGAGCTAACAACCATTTAAAAGCGTATTCGAGCCTGAAGTAATAGTTTGACATTTTGGGATATGAATTCATTTTGATAAGATCACTCACCACTGTAGTGGCTGTAGTTTGCATTAACAAACTATAGTCAGCTTAGCTTTAGGTTAGCATTAGCAAAAGGATGCAAGTGGGAAAAGCTCGGCTCACAGGCTATAAGTTTCTAATCAACTTGTAAGCCTATATAAAAAAGAATAGTGTTTTTTTTCTATAGGCTGTGTATAGAAGCTACCCTGATGTAACCTATTAGTTAATAAAGTCCTATTGTGAAGCCTCAGGGTAAGTGTGTTTGCCGCTGTCAACTTGCCTAACCACGTGTGACTCACAGGTGGTTAGGTTCATCTTCCTTTTTCACTGTAATGAGGACCATAATTTCCAAAATAAACTTCATGTTGCATTCATTAAGACTTCAGACCAACCGCTGTGTCAATACACACAACAAGAAAGTGTTTACTGGGGTCACAGAAAAGGAGCTGATTAGCTTTTAGCTGATTCATTTTCTCGTACACTTCTACTTTATCCATGTTGTGCCCCATACTGACCACTTAAAAAAGAGAGAAAAAAAAGAGGTACATTTGAGGCACTTCTATATCGTTGTCTCTTTTCAGACATGGACGCTGACTTTTATATACATTCTATGAACACTTCATAAAGGCCTGTTCTGAAACTCAAGTTTAGCATACAGAAGTGCCCATAGTTGGATAGGGAGTACTGTGACAAGGAGTTAATACTAGCTAGCTCAGGTAGCTTGGTGTCAGGTCCACTTCACTGGCCTAAATTAGCAGAGGTGCTGCCTTGCAAACAGCTACTGGCCTAGCTGGCATGCGGCTGTTAGTGAACCATAATAAAGCTCTAATAAAATTAAAATGTGTGAGTTTAAAAATGGATAAAAGTAACTGAAGAAAAAAGAAACGGTTGCTTATTTCTGGTCTAAATGTCAACATTTTAACATGGGAGTCTGTAGGGAATGCCTTGTGTTTTTGTGGAGCCATTCTCAAGTTATTTATTTGATGGGGGCTTTTTTTTCTCATTTCACAATTATTGGGTGAAGTGCATAAGCATGGGACATGTTTATATTTTAAAAAATATTAAAACAAAATTTTAAGGTTCTTAATTTGGTCTCAAGAAGAGCAGCTGTTATATTATCACACCTGTATTGTATTTTCATGCCAACTGGAATTTTACACTGGGATTAAACTCTTTTACAGGTTTGCACCCATAAGCAGACAGCTTGCAAATGTACAAAAAGATCCTATAAAGATACTATAAAGAATTAAACTGTAAATGTGTGAGTAATTGTAAGTTCTTGCTTTATAGGTAGTGTTTGAACTTCTACTTGTTTCTCTTTTTGCACCTTTCGAAAGATTTGTTCATGCTCATAACCCTCAATTGTTTGTCTAGGATCAGAGGACTAAAAAGGCTCTGTGTTTTAGGGTAAATTCTTTCTTTGATACATATATGAAAAACTGTTTTTAAATGTTAGGGACATGTGCCTCTGCAGTAGTAATCTAACTAATACATAAACTCTCTTCTCTGTTATTAAGGAGTTATATATTATAATATTAAATATCTAAATACACTTAAAAATAAAAAAATACTAAAATTAAACATTATAAATTCATAATTGTATTGCTCTTTCACATCTACTGTGCTTACTGCGATTCCCAATATGCAGAGTGAGGGTTCACTCCATCTGATCCCTTTGGCAATTCATATTTTAAATGTGTTTCCAAACCACAGTCATGTCCTTGCTAGTGGTTTATTCTGACGGTGTCAAGCCTGTGACATCAGGGCTGTGCCCAGTTCTTCACACGTCAACAGGGGCACCACCTGTGGGTTCTTCTCACGACACCGTGAGTCTTTGACCCCTGACCCCAATGACCTCCATTCCTGAAACTTTCCTCCTGCAGGGCACCATGGGGAGGCTCTTTAGTCACCTGATCTCTTGTCCACTCTGCAAGATGTCCTCTTTCCTCCTGCCTGGCCGCTTGCTGATTGTCAGACGCTGACGGTGACATGGCGGGACGATGCTGAGCGGCGTTTGATACGTGAGCGCCGAGGTCTGGATTCACTCTGACAGCTGCACAGAGGGCCGAGCAGCAGCCAGAGGTAGAGGATCACACAGGCCCAGCAGGACGACATCTTCACCCAGAAGGTAGACCAGCTGCCGTGGGTGAAAGTGGTCTCCAGTACTGCAGACTCATAACTAGAGGGAGGACAGCAAAGCTTACAAAACAGACATCTTAGAAATCACAAATATGTATGAGAATGAGATCTAGAACTGTCAGTGACGAACCTGAACCAGTTAGTGAGGGTCATCATGACGTACAGTGAAGCCAGGAAGAAGACAAAATGAAAGAAGAAGTAGCTGTACGCCACTCTCTGCGTCTCGTTGTGAATAACCTTCTGACAGCCTTTGTTTTCATCATCAATCACAAAGTCCTCCTCAGCTGGAAAATTCAGAAGCGAAAATGTCTCGATCAAAGTTCATTCCACAGTAAACTCAATAAAACTTTAGCTGTACAAGGATTTGATCATTAGATAAATTCTAAAGAATTATTTCAAGGTTTCAGCCAGAAATGTTGGGCTGAGAGGAAGGGGCAGTTTAATGTAGCATTATGAGGCACAGACAGAACAGCAGAGCTGTGTTTGCCTTTGTACATCTCTGCAGACACAATGGCTGATGAGACAGAGCAGGAAGTTTGTTTCCCATTGCCTGTGGCAGTGAGAGAGCACTGAGTCACAGCTGACATGGTTTAAACATGACATAGAATTTGTCGAACAACCATTAACGAGGGCTACTCTTGCTTTTATTTGAGCTGTTGTTGATCCTACATGCAGCTGGTCTTTCAGTGACCTGCAAGAGCTTCACCATAGCATCTGCATAGGTTGAACTTCCATAATGTTTTTCTCTGCATTGCCAAGGACTTACACACGTCCAACCTCTTCGCACTGTTTCATTTGGTTCTTACAGGATAAGTGTTTCAGTACAAACCTTCTTCTTCTTCAGGGCAGCAGAAACAGCAGGTGGCTTTCTGGAACTCATAGCGGTAAACTTTGATCATCCAAAATGGACCAAACACCTCTGCCAGGTACGAAGCTTCATTACTGCAGGGAAATTAGATATGAACACAATTATACATTGTAATGCGCTCTTATGATGGATTTTGTGTCATGTATTACTACCATGCAGATACACATGCTGTCTAAAGATAGCGTTTACTCACCATGCAAAGAGCACACAGCAGTACATGATGGCAGCTCCAATTATGGCGACAGCGTTGCCTTCTTTCTGGATGCCATCTTGTCCCACGCTGGGGTAACAGACGGTCATGTTCATGCCCTGGTACACCACTAACACAAAAATAACACAGCATGCTAAGTTTCACCACAGTATCATACCAGGAAATTGTCCTTTCACTATGATGATGAGAGCAGCAGAATACTTACAATACACTTATTGTGTGTCTGATAGCAACCTTTTTCAATGAAAATAACAATGTACTTTTTATTCATTTTACTGGCTCTGAAAAATTTGTAAAGTGAATGTCAGACGGCAACAAACTCTGCTGACACTAAGAAATGCAAATGACCAGTCTGGTGGTCCGTTACCTCAGTGTAACAAATCACATTATAGGGTACTCAAACATTATCAGCTAAAGCTAAAGACATTCCTGTGTAGCCGTGCCTTTCAGTAGTGTGGTCTTTATTATTATTTAACTTTAAATTTTTCTTTTTTTCAGTTTTGGAGTTTTTTTAACAGATGTACTTTTGTTGATCTTATTCATTATTTCCTTTTAGTTCTATTCTTTTTATTGTTTTTATTGTTTGGTTATTATCATTTTTACTGGTGCATTGTTTTTTTAATTATGATTTTTCTAAACTTC
Organism: Pterophyllum scalare; assembly: GCA_024447675.2. Classification (NCBI taxonomy): domain Eukaryota; kingdom Metazoa; phylum Chordata; class Actinopteri; order Cichliformes; family Cichlidae; genus Pterophyllum; species Pterophyllum scalare. Next base: position 6,090 of record JAMQGT020012545.1, on the reverse strand, counting down.
TGTTTATAGATTTAACTCATGGTTTATTTTTTTACTATTCTAATGTTGCCTTTTGTTTATTTTTTTTATTGGTGATTGCTGTACTTAATTATTGTTTTAATTCACTTGCTTACATTTGTGTATTGACTTAGGTTCAGGCTTAAATGCCCCTTTATTGTACTGCCAGGTAGAAATCCTGAAGGGGTGAACAAAGCGTGTATTGAGTGTGTTACATCTTTATGACCCCATATTAGAAAAACTGTGTAATTAAAGCAAATCATTCTCGTTTGGCGTCTCTTTTGTTTAACATTGTCAAAATAGCACATGAAACATGTAGATGGTTTTATAAATGTCTTCTAAGCTTTTCTTTTTTTAATTAGTCAAACAACAGAGAAAAAGTGCTACATGCAGATCAAGTACAAGTACTGTGCCCCTTTCTTCATGTCAGGATTCTTCTTCTTATAGCCGCGTCAGGGGCAGGTTATGCTCAGAGTTTGGGTTTAATATTGCCTGGAAGCACCACGCAGCCATGTCTTACTAAACCCACTGAATGAGAACAAGTTGTAAACACTGTAACAGCGCAAATATAAAGCTTCTTCTTGTCACTGGAATTTTACAAAACATCAAATGAATGAATGTTTTCATGGTTAGACTCTTGTACACTGCTGGAATGGCAGCTGATCTTTATTGCCCATTTGTTTGCTAATTTTGAGTGGAATAAGACTCAATGGATGTGTCGAACATTCCCTTTTATGTGCGTGTGTTTGTTTGACTGAAGCAGAAAGCTTGTGTTTACAGAGAAAGTTGATAACATTATCATACTAACCATAATTTCTCTGACTGAAGTAACAGTCAAGCCAGCTACTGTATGTTTATCTTCCTTCATAGTATACTGCTCTGCACTCGGTGAAAACACTGACTAATTACACGAGTCAGGCCTTAATACACACACAAGCACACATATACAGTATAGCTCCCTTCTATCTTTATGAAGATGACTGTTAGCTTCCATAAACATAGAGATACACTCAGGTCGAGTGTCACCGAAGGAGTGAGAACATGTCTCAGTCCTTAAGTTGTGTCTTTTCGATCACATTCCAGACTAATTCTTGTGTGTGTGTGTGTGTGTGTGTGTGTGTGTGTGTGTGTGTGTGTGTGTGTGTGTGTGTGTGTGTGTGTGTGTGTGTGTGTCATGGTGAGCTCATAGGACAGAATAAGCCTCCAGGGACAGACCACTCAAACAAAAGCCTAGGAAGAAAGTAACAAGAAACACACACACACAGAAAGAAGCTGAGAAAAAAAACTTGGTAACAGAAAGTGGAAATTAACTATTACAGTGTGGTGGAGTGTGTATAGACGTGCGAGTGTGTTGGTATCTTTCTGTGTGGTTCTCAGTCTGTGGTTAAAAGGTGTTTTTATAACAAACACATAGTGCATATTTTCTCAACAAGTTGCTGCAATGCTCTGAGCTGCTACAGGACTCTCACACACCTACTCTGCTACACACACAAACACACCCACAGTCTCTCCTTGTTAAACTATATTTAATAAGGAAAAAAAAGTTTTATGAGCTAATTCTTAAACTTCACACAGAACTCACTGTGAGTGACCTTAAAGGAAGATGCAACAATCTGTTATTCAGGTGTTGCTCTTTTATTTTAAAACGTTTTTAATGTTTCTAAACCTCGTTGTGCCAAATAACCATTTCCCAATAAATGATGAAAAAATTCTCCTTCTGCTGAAGCTTCAAGGAGGGTAAGCCCACAATAAAGAAAAGGTAGGTAATTCATTATATTTCAATAGCTATATTACTGTTTAGAATTATGTATTATGCTGCTGAAAAGGAGCATTTGATATGTTATTTTGCAAACTAACATAAAGCTTGTTGTTTAGCAAGGAGGAAAATATTTTATTTATTTACTTATTTTTATTTTGGAGTTGATTAGACAGGATAATGCGGAGGGTGAACAGAAAAGCAGGGGGCATGTGGGGGAACAGACACAGAGAATATGGTCTGGGGCCTCAACCAGGTGAGTTATAGTATATACTATAACCAGGAAAACATTTCCTGACATTTCCCAGAATGTATTTACACAAGCAGCAGAAAGCAGCAAGAGGTAACATCCAGGATGGAAAACTGAAGCCTAGTGCCAAAGTGCCAACAACTACAGTTCAAATGACAACTGAAGGGTTCTGTAAAATGAATCAGTGCCCATAGACTCCCATGTCAAAGAAACATGTTTACAACTTGGTACCAAAACATTTTGTACCTTTGGTTGTATATTTGTGATAATTGTACAGAGAGGGAATTTTTGAATAACTCACTCACTTTATTGCTATATCCCATATGTGTTTGCTAGCCTTCACTGCAGCCATCTGGATTAAATGAGATGTACCTCTCCACTGTGTTTGTGGTGTGGAGCATTTTGTAAATCTGTTATCTGATGAGCAATCTGGCTCATAGTGTGTTAATCCTACTGCTAACTGAAGGCTACAGCCTATCTGAGAACTTTGTGCTCCAATTTAAGTGAGTGTAATTTAACCATTGTAATTGTATGTTACTTTGCAGAGGTATCGTCTTCTTTGCAATGAATATGTACATGCTAATAAGCACTTGCTGAGCCAGCACGCACCTAAAAACAACATGGTGATGACATTTACGGTACAATTCAACCTTCAGTTTGGTATTTTGGTGGCATTATGGGATCTGCAATACATGCAGTCAATGGAAACACAAATAAATTAGTGACACAACCAAATTCTTTGGGCCTCCTTAAAATTTCTCACATTTGTGTAAAATAACAGCAATAAATAGTTTAAATCAGAACCTCTGCCACCAACATGTATAGACTTGATTGAGGTTTTACGTTTCCAATAAAAAAGCATGTGGAAAGGTCACACGCTCCAGAAAAAAAAAAATTAAACTGCTACATTTAATGAATGAATTTGTTGTGCATTGTTCCTCAGTTTCTTCTAAATCAAACAGGCTGCACTGCACTTTGCTGTTCATCACGACAAGCTGTGTTTGAACATATGTAATGACTCTACCAGGACTATTATGTTGTCAAAGGATCCATAAAGAATGTGAAACAAATATCCTCCAGCCAGCCCTCCCTTCAGGCCACCAGCACAGCCGGCAGCAAGTCAGAACACATCTCTGACACGCTCATCCTAGATTATCTGTGTATCTGTGTGCCTGATGCACGCATGGACCTATATCTGCATGTATGGTTTAGACACATTTAGATGTAAAGCCTGGATAAGACACGGGTCCTCTGATAAGCTGCTGCACTAATGTCTCAGTCGAGTGAAGGTCTTTGTTTTACCTGGAGCCAACAGCTGACTCATTAGGGAAATTAAGGAGGAGTGTGTGTGTGTTTTCATATGTATTAAATCCAAATATAGGACAAAAGATAACTGATGGACTCTGGTTTACCTTAGTTGTCGTGTTTCTTTCCTTGTGCCTTTTCTGCCTCCATGTCTCCATTATTCTGTCTCAGTTTCTTCCTTTTTTGGTTGTTTGGTTGTTTCCTTGTGCTAAATACTTCCTGCCTGTCTTCCCTTCCCTTCCCACCTTCATTAGTGTCTGATTGCACTCCGCTGTTTGTAAGAACTCGTCTCTTCCTTTTTTTTGTTTTGTTGAATTTCTGTTATTATTCCCAGTTAATACTTTATTGGATTTTCCTGCTCCCCTGTAATCTCTGATGCTCAGGAAGTCCAAATCTGTGTCCTGCATTTGGGTCATCTTCCTCTGTGATTGTTGCACTTTGTGTTATTAAATCTGTACGTTGTTTTAAACACCCCATTGCAGCTAAGCAGAGAAACACTGCAAAAATATAAGTAATACTAAATTCTTTGTGAATTTTAATGGAATCTTGGCTTGTTATTGCCTATTGCTAGTATTATTAACACAACAATAATAAAATAATAAAACAATGCTACAAAGAGGAGTTAAACTGCAGGTTTGTCTTCATGAGCGACCCTTTTCACATTAAACATTTGTCATTTCATCCAAGAAAATTGATTGATTACAGCTCTAAAGAAAAAAAAAGCATAAAGATGTCAAAATGCATGTGTGGGAGCTTATTGTGTGTGTTTCTCTGTTAATCAACAAGCATGGGGAAAAGTCTCTGTTTCCATGTAAGTTTCTGTCAGTGTTAACACTGTGCAGGAGAGTGTTCAGTGCCTCAGTGGAGCTGTAGGAATCTCTGTGTTTCTGCTCTGTGTTTGACTATTTAGCGTACCTTTCTCTGGTGGGCGACTGGACAGCGCCGAGAACGTGAGGTACATGACATAACAGCTGATGATGGAGGCCTGAAGGAGCCCAGACCGAGGCTGTTCTGTAGAGACAGAGAAAATGAGAGAGGAGGTCACAATATGCACTATTACACTCCCCAAAATACAAACTGCTCTAAACTCTCGGTTTCATAAAGTTGGTTTTTTTTTTCTGAACTCTTGGCTCTACACGGTGCCAATGAGAGGGCCTGTGAGGGTTTGTGAGAGTTTGCAAGTTCAAACAAGGATGGCTTAAAGGAGCTCAAACAGCTTCTTTCTGGATAAATAAACATTATTTTAAACACTGAATTGTGCAAAACTGCTCTAATAAAGCACAAGAATAAAAATATCATAATAGATGACGGAAATGAGCACAGTAGACCCCTTAAAATGTATACGCCTGATGTACTATAATTAAGTTTGCCAATATTTTTCATACTTGAGGGACAAAATGTCAGCACTTCAAACTGAGTGGATTTTGTCCACAGGTTCAGAAAAATGCAACAAAAATAGCTACAAATTGTTACAAAAGAAGGAGAAGATAAAAAAAAAAGCAATGAGACTGTTTTTCAAATTTAAATTTACCTCCATTCCAAATAATGTTTACTTTGCCTTTTTCTTTTTTCTTTTTGAATAGAACTTACACTGCAAATTAAAAGATATGTACAGTACAAATGCAAAGACCTGATCCAGCGCCTCATGCTGTGAGATAAATGCAGTTCAATTAAAAGTCTTGTGTTTCCCTGAAGTTGTTTCCCCTGCTCATGGAGATTAGAGTCCATAAATTCTCCCAAAATGTAAATACTTGAGTCAATTACTAATTCCTCAGCCTGTACTTGTCTAAAAGTACTCCTGCAACCAGCTCTATCTTTCAGTCATAAAAGCCAGACATGTGCAGACAAAGCAGTCCACTGTTGGGTTTTAAAGGCAGAAACAGATAATGTTAGCTTACATCTAATTATTATTATGTGCAGCAGCTCTCTGTTCAACAGGTGTATGTTTGCTCAGCTGGACTAAGTGTTAGTTTTAACCTTGCTGACAGTTGCTGTGAGCGTGTTTCATCAACTCACTCTGTTTCACACACGGTGTGACAGCAATGAAAGACATGAGCCCGCCACAGCCCAGGACCAGTATCCACAGCAGGACCTTGTTGAAGTGGCAGGCAATGGGGTGGGTGTAGTACTTGTACATAAAAGTAAAGGCCATGGTGGCGATGGTGTAGAAGAACAGGGTTGCACACATCACCGCCAGGTACCAGCGCTTGTTTTCTGCTGCTCCGGTCAACCTGAGAGGACAAAGAGATGCTTTCTAGCTCCACGTGCATCCCACACTAACTCTGCATGGATGCTATGTTTCACAGATAAGAACACTTTAATAATTTCATGATTTTTCATGCTGTTTGATATCTCCAAAAACTGTTAGCAGAATTAAATAAATGTTTCCATGAATTTGGCCCATGAGTCAAACTAGAGCTTGATTTATCTTCTGGTTGCAAATCGAGAATTTTATTTTCTGACAGATAGGACATATCATGTGAAGGGTTTTCCGATCTGCACTTCGCTATCGTATGTTGAAGTGTTTGCATGTTGAGACCCCACAGTTACTGGTGTGAGACTGGCATCCAATTACTAGATAAGGCTTCATTCTTAATTGAGATTTTATTCCACCCCACTCTTTTTTCTTTTTTTTTTTTAACCTGTTAACACTGTGAGACCTATATCATTTTCACCCAATGACAACCTTAAGCCCAGACCTAACACCTAAACCAAAAGCTTCTCAAAAGTATGTGATTTTTGGTCAGGTTTAGAGGTGGAATCATCATAAGCTTGAGGGCTG
>JAMQGT020012544.1:0-32351 GCA_024447675.2 Pterophyllum scalare | reverse complement strand
GGGTTTCTTTAAAGGGTACCTGCTTAAGAATAAAATACTAAAACTAATACTGAAACTAACTAAAACTAAGCATAAAACCAAAAATAAAAACGAGCAAAACCGCTCTTAAAACTAATTAAAACTAACTGAATTAGAGAGTAAAAGTAAAGACTAACTAAAACTAAACTATAATGTAAAATCCAAAACTATAATAACCCTGGTCCGTCCTCTGCCCAGTGTGAATGAAGGCAAAAAGGTGCAAATATCAGACTATGATAACAAGATTGTCGACATAGACTTACACAGTACAACCACAATGGCACAAAATAGCAGCACATTTATTTTAACAATAACAGAATAGTATATACTAGGCTGCGGGGTTCGTGACAACCGAGGGAGGGACGCATTCTGGGGGGCTGTGACCAGATGCAGGTACATGCTGAGCCGCCGAGCCACCTACTTGGCGAGCAGACTGTGTGAGACCCTCAAAGGAGACGGGAGCCCCGCGCGGGTCACGGAGTACACTCGGCAGCCAGTAACGATCCTTCTGCAGGTTCACCGACAGAAATCTCGTTACGACTTCTACTTCCTTTACTTAAACAGGTTTGATCGCTGAACATTTTTAATACACAAAATAGTGCTAGACTGCCATTCTGCTGTGTTTACAATCTTATCACCACCAACAAAAGCGGCTCCTCTGCCACCAGTCACATAGTCCGATCTTACATTCTGATTGGTTCTAGCGACATGGAGGCATTTACGGGTGATGGGAAATCACGGTTGAAAGCTGTCAATAATTCAGACTATGCAGAGATGAGTATTTAATGGGTTATAACGCAACATGATTGATTGGCGTATAGTACCTGTTGCAGTACTATTTGGGGGGCCACCAGTTGACGTTCACTGATCTATAGTATGAATTACAAGAGCTTAGGTGAGATCATTCTGGAGTATTAGAATTCTGAAGGAATGGAAAACTTGACCTCTGACCTTTAGGTCGAGATAAAGGTTGCCAAGATTTGGACTCAAACTTTTTCGTATCACTGTAGTTGGATGGTTGAAGGAATACTTTGAGGACCTCCTTAATTCCACTGACATGCCTTCTGTAGAAGAATAGCCTCTGACTTGCCAATCACTGGGGTGAGGTCACTGAGTGGTTTGGACATTTGACTAGGATACATCCTGGGTGCCTCACCCAGAATATGCTGGAGAGACTACATTTCTCAGCTGGCCTGGGAACATCTAGGTGTTCCTCCAGATAAGCTTGAGGAGGTGACTGGGGAAAGGGAGGTCTGGGTTTCTTTGCTGCCACCACTACCTGGGCCCTGATAAGAAGAGGAAAATCAATGGATGGACAGATGGATGGACATATTATAGATGTGTAAAATAAACTGTTGGCTTTCTTTAGAAGCAGATGTAAATATTCAGAAGAAGGTTAAGGAGTGGTGAGTGTGATGGACTTCACTTATCAGTCAAATGACCTCAATCCTACTCAACATTTATGAAAAAGCTGTTTGGAACATTACCATGTTGTACTAAAATAACATATACATATGGACAAAATTATTGGTACCCTTCTGTTAAAGAAAGAAAAACCCCACAGTGGTCACTGAAATAAATTAAAGCGTAAACGAGAAAAAACATACACCTCCTTTCACACCTTGGCACATATGATTATGCACATGAACAACAGAGGATCATAACCACCTCCAGGGCACTACGCCTACAGAGTTTAAATACCTGGGTCTTTCCACCACCTGGTTGAGAACTGAAGAAGTCTTTTCAGATGAGAGGTAAAACATCTTCAAGAAACAAAAAGAAGCCCAGTTGCCTTTTTTTCAAGCTCCAAAGACTATGACCTGGATGACTGAGAATCTACACAGACATATTGCCTTGGACTTTGGGAGGAACACCCTTCAACTGGTGCAGGAGTAATGAAGGGAATCAAGAAAACTAGCAGACTACAGGTACCACCTTCTTTTCTACTTGAGATGCAGACAGTACAGACTGGTTCCCAAGAGTTTGCACCTTGGGTCCACAATAAAGAACATAGAGCTGATCAAATCCTACGGAGAGCACAGAACCACCTTTTGAGTGAAAGAATAAGACAGCTCCATTTCACCACCTTAATGTCCCCTCCCTCCCTTTATGGTAATTCATCTATTCTTCTTGTCATTCCTGTTTTTATCTAGATGTCATGATTTACATGCATGCTCCAAGTTAATCTCGAATTTATTCATTGATTGATTGACTGATTGATTGCTTTTGTTATGTTTATATGTTTATTCATACAGTATGTGTATCTATGTGTAGTGGACCTGATTCTGTTGGGGCCTCTTGGCCAGGTCATGTTTGTAAATGAGAACTGGTTCTCAAACATTTTACCTGGTAAAATAAAGGTTTTTTTGGGGGTTTTTTTAAAAAAAAAAGATGCACTCCAGAACAAAATCCACCAGACTCGGCAGAAACTCTCATCACTCTTACCTCCCGCCATCGTAGAAGAAGTTTTTACATTTGTGGACCAAGCCCAGCTGGCACAACATGTCAAAGGCAAGGAAAGACAACTCTGTAAATTTTAAATTCTGCAAACCAAGACCCACCATTCAGAATCAGTACCCAGACCATCTGGAAACAAACAGGAAGACACCATAAGCCAGTGACGTGCAGTCAGGGGAGGCAGGTGAAGCAGCGCCTCCCTGTCTTCATGACAAGTAAAATACTAACAATGATAAGAGAAAATACATCTGACCACTTGACTGTTCTATAGAACTATTTTATGAATTATTTAAAGACTTTAAAGGTCAAAATCTGCGGAATCGCCTTTTCAAACACATGGAAGAAATGTGGGGTGAGCCAGTGCAGTGCTGTGGCTCACCTCTGGTGGCGCTGTGTCACATACAATAAATGAAGCAGGTGTTTGGCGCATGCTCATTGCTGTCTCTCTTTATATCGCCAATACACACGTTTGATAACACGTGCTACACACGCTGATGTTCCACAGTCTGATATACTGAGTGAATGTGTGTGACATGTTTATTCTTTGTGAACGGTCATAAATGCACGGTGAAAATACACAGGGGGAGGCAGGAAGTACCGTGCTGTACCGACAGGGGGCAGTGCTGCAGCAGTGCTGCCCCATAGGGAGAAGGATAGGTGCCTGGACTTCCATCTTCAAGTACAGTTAAGATAATACATGTTTTTTACATTCTATTTAAAAAAGAGCCCCCCCATTGACCATACATTAAATATTTTGTTTTTCTTGCCATCATTGTTAAACTGTATGGAGTTTATTAAAGCCTAATTAATCATTAGCATAATTAAAAGTGAAATATAAGCTTCTATTTTGGGTTCATATATGTGAACATCCGTCTGCAGATGAGTCAGTGCCTCACCGTCACAAACCTCAGTGCATGTCACTGCCATAAGCAATGACAACCAGGAGAAGTGGATGAAGAACCAGGGTCCTCATCAAACCAGAAGAAAATGTGCTCCATTTTGCCATATCCCACAACAGCCTCCCACAGTGGACCTCATCACAGCCACAGAAACAGCTATGAGAAATAACAAACTATCCCAACTGGAAGCAGAACAAATCAAAGTTTCAGCCACCCTCTCCAGTGCAAGACTTCCTCCATCCAACCTCATCATTCAAGAGAAGAAGGCCATTACAGCCCTGCGTAAGGATCAAAACATCACAGTACTACCAGCCGACAAGGGGAGGTGCACCGTTGTTCTGATTTCAACTGATTACCACTCCAAAATTACTACACTCCTCAGTGACAACAATACTTAGGAGGTCTTGAGACGTGATCCCACAAGCAACTACAAGAAAAAAGTGATCTTCTGCCTACAAAAACTCAAAAAGGAAAAAAACACTGACCGCCCCACTTACCAAATTTTACCAGAGAGGACGCCAGAGATAACAAGTTATCATTCCTGGACTGTGTGGTGCTTATTGAGGAGAAGCCTCAACATTGAAGTTTACTAGAAGCCCACACATGCAGACCAGTATCTCCTCTTTGACTCCCACCACCCTCTGGAACACAAACTTGGGGTGATCAGGACTCTGCAACACTGGGCAGAAAGCGTCCCCTCTAAGGCAGAAGGGAAACAAAAGCAACACACACATATTAAGAATCTCAATCTCATTAAGAAATCTCAAGACTATCAAGGGATTCTAGAGCAAAATGTTCTGCCCCGTGTCAGAAAGCTTTGTCTCAGTTGCAGGTCACGATAATGACCTAAACACAGCTAAAAACACCAGGAATGGCTCAGAACAAAACATTGCACTAATCTGAAGTGGCCTCTATGAGCTCTGATCTCAATCCTATTGAACATCAGTTGAAGAAACTGAGATATGCAGCCTGGAGAAGACACCCTTCAAACCTGAGACAGTTGGAGCAGTTTGCTCACAAGGAGCGGGCCAGAACACCTGTCGACAGGTGCAGAAGTCTCACTGAGAGTTATAGAAATCACCTCATTGCAGCAATTGGCTCAAAAGGTTGTGCAGCAAAATATTAAGTAAGGGTTCCATCGTTTTTGTCCAGGCCCATTTCACTAATTAGTGTTTTGTATTATTCCGCTGAACCACAATTCAAAAGCAACGTCTGATTTTCATTAGTTAATTTTCAGTAAGTTCTTCTGTCAGTTTCAAGCTATTTCAGTGGACTACAACTAACCATAGTTTCATCTTGGAATAGAGCTTACTTCTAACTTTCAACATTTACTTTGTGTTTGTGTTCAAAGCTTTTTAGAATGTTATTCACCTCATATTCCTCTCATATTTTCAGATTACACTCTTACACTTAACACAGATTACAGTGATGGAGTAGATCTCTATGCTCATTTCCTTCATTTATCATGGACCTGTTGGCGGGCCCACTTTACAAGCACTCGTTAAATAACCGTAACTTCGTTATTGTTTGTGCTAGAGATAAAATCCATACCATTCCTGAAACGTGAGAATACGGGCTTTACGGGACATTATGGTAGATCACAGGAATGCACGTGCAACGACAGTTCAATCACAGTAAGGACTGTACCCCCATTGACCTAATGCAAGCAGAGGGAGAGGAGGTGTGGTGAAGCAGAAAAGTGGGATTTTCACAGATTTTCTAACTTGGAAAAAAATGAAAATAAAATAAAAAGAAAACTCCCTGGCTGTTTGAGCACTGCAGTGTCAGCATCTGTGTCCAGCTGGACAGGAATTGCTTTGCAACCTACCACAGAGGCCCCAAAACGCCTGGTCATTTGTAATATACAAATGGAAATATTTGCAAAACTGAGGAAGCAAGGTTCAAAAACTTTTTTGTACATATTCATTACAGTCCATATTTCAAGTTTATGTTGTTTTGTATTGTGCTCATGTTGAATTTCAAGTTCAAAATCCTGAAAAATCAAAGTCCAGTTTTTACTATTTTTTTTTAACTTATAATTGCTCTTACATTATCTTAAAACATAGTAATGTAAAATAACTGCCAAATATTAAAAGCTGAGGTTATTCTGAAAAAAATGAGCCAAAGCAATCACTATTAGTATGATTTTTGACTATTTTACAGCCAAAATTACAAAGTAAGTCCTGGCAGTCTGTATGATTCTTGGTCAATAAAGGGTTAATCCAGTGAATGTGAGCTGATAACTGTAAAGTATAGGAACCACGTTCTGTAAAATTATACACAGGGGATTTGACATGCATGAGAGGGTGCTTAATATGTGTATATTCACCAGATTTTATCTCGATATCTACTAGGCTGCATTGGAAATGGAAAAAAGCAAGTGTACAGTGATGAAAACAGAGTGTGTGTGGGTTCACAAACACTTACAGGAACAGGGCCTCCCTGGAGAGCCACACATTGTTCTGATGGACGGTCTTCCATGAGAAGAGCAGGACCAGTAGCAGCATGGACACACTAAGGACTGTGGTGCCCCAACGGCCCACCAACGAACACAGCCGACCAAGTCCATGAGCCACCAGGATACAGTAACCCATGCTGCAGGAGGACAGAAAGGGAGGAGGGAAAGAAGAGAAGATGAAGGTTTGTGAGAAAAGGAAAAGGAAACAAACAAAATGAAGGAAAGGCAGGAGAGATGGGGAGGGTTAAAACATAAAAAACAAGCACCTCACAATCTGTCAGTACAATCCGTGGGCTGTATATAAAAGATGAAGTCAGCTACCATCATATCACCCATTGGTTCAGGACTGTCTTTCAAAGCCTTAATGTTACTTTGATCACGTTGGGTTTTTGGAGCTAGATTCACGATTTCCTTCATTGTTATTGTATATGCTAACATATATTGGGTGCACTACTCAAAACAGCGAGTAGTAGGAGTCAAAAGGATAAGTAATAAAATAAAATAGTGCACACAAAATAGTAAATACTAATACTAAAATAAATAGAAACAGTAAAATTGTAAAAAATGACCTTTCACAGGTAAGTGTGAACAATAATTTTTATTGCATTTGCCATGATCCTGGGCCATTCGCCCAGTGTGTTTTGTGTTTCATCCATGAGTTGTTTGTAAGTTTGTTCATGATGTAGGATATTAGTTTGTCAGTTTTCTGTTATATTTAGTTTGTATTTAGTTCCTGTTTTACTCGTGTTGTCTTCCATGTGTTATACCAAGTCTGTGTTGTGTTATGTTTGTTCACTTCCTTGTTTTTTTTTTTGACAATCCCTTGTCTGGTGTGCTTTGTGTTTTGTTTTGCTTCCTGTGACTCGTTACTGTGTTCTGTCACCTGTTCTCCCCAGATGTTTCCACTTCCCTCATTATCCCTCTGTGTATATATTGTCTGTGTTTTCCCTTGTTCCTCATTGCGTCCTTGTCATTGCTGTTGTTGTGACTTCGCTGTGTGCCTTATGTTCATGTTCATGCTCGTGTCCAGGTTCATGTCTATGTTATAGTTTATGTTCAAAGCCAAGTTTAAGTTTAAGTTTCATGTTACATGTGAGCTTATAGTGTTGTGCTGCTAGCTTCAGACCAGCTCTGCTTTATGCTCAGCGTTTGCTAATAAAGCTGATGTGTAAATTAAGCTCACACCTCTGAGTCCTGCATTCGGGTCCTCTGCCCTGCCTGCCACGACTTTGATACAAATAAAGACTGACAGATCATCAGACGTTCTGTTTGCTGTTGTTTGCTCATCACTCTATTTTTGCATTTGTGCTTTTTGGCCCCTTGCTTTTGTGTAATAATAATAATAATAATAATAATAATAATACATTTAATTTATGAAGCACTTTACAAAAGTTGGAAACAGCTCTTTTATTGTTTGACTTTAACCATAAAATTTTATTGTATGCAATAAAACATGGATCTATAATTTGATTATACAGTTTAATTGCTGAAAGAAAATGGATTAGATCAGTGTGTATTGCAGTGTCTTATTTAATTTGTAAAGTTTGTTCATTTTTTGTGTTAAAGATTGTCATTAATAATACTTAAATGGATTTTAAAAAATCACTTTTGTTTAAATTCATAAACCTGCAGATGTTATATCTACATGTCAGGATCTGGTTATTGTAGCCATTTATCATCACAGTAACAGCATTACAAACATCGGTAGCTGTAAACACTCATAAAAACATTAGAAATACATATGCTGGTTTAATGCTGCACCGTACATGGATTGAGTATTTAACATTTATAATCAGAGAAAGTTGTGTTATTTTTGGTGCCTGCCTGTTTCCCAGTATATATTAGTGCATGTGTGAATGTTGTTGTTAGAATTATTGTGTAAACATTCTTCTGTTTATATTGAAATGATCATATCTTCTGTTTTTATAAGTTTACATTACATTGTTGTTTTATTTTGAAGTCTGCAAGAAACACATTTATACATTCACACATAGAACATACATACACATTCACACATATAAGATACATATAAGACACAGACTTTCACGTATGTCACGTACACCATGTAACATATACACATTCCACAGGATGCTTTTACCATATATGGTAAGAAAAAGAGCCAAGAATGCTGTTTATTACATGCTATAAACTGAGTTTTATGTAACCCACGTGATTTTACTGTGAAAGTCTGGAATAAAACTGCTGCAAGGAAGCTGACACTCAGGAGACCGCTTCCTCTTTGTTCAGTGAGAGGTCACTTCCCTTGGTTCGGGAGCTGAGCTCAGAGGACGAGGTTTTTCCTCCTTGCGCAAGTAAAAAGAAAGGTGTTGGTGTATTTTTTCTTTGTTAATTTTGAATGATTTGAACCGATCAGTTGTAGAAAGACGATTTATGAATTTCAGTCCATTTACTTGGATCAGTTTACAGATCTGCCACATCCAATATGGCGGACACGTTGATGTGTCACAGCAACAGACCGACCTGCTCAATGCAGCATCTATGTATATGTGTCTATGGGTGGCGTACAAGTCTGAACAAGTCTGTACCACACAGCAAGTGATATTATTTTCAGATAATTACATCAAAATACCCTAAAAAGTACAGCAAACTGTGTTGGGACATCTGTCCATCAAAGAAGCCTTGCCCCAACTCCAGTATTCAGATTGATAAGTTATTAAAAAAAAGAGCTACTGTATAGCTGTTATAACGGGGGAAAATATCTGTAGATGCCAATGATATTTTGTACACAAGGCTGTAAATATGCTTTTTAATCCTGTTCAGGCTTTTTCACATGGGTGTCTGTGGACTGACTTGATTTTGGGTGGTAAATTTCACCATTTTGAGAAAGTGGTCAGAATGTTTACACTTCTACTTCTACTACTAGGAAAACAGTGACCCTTCAACTTTAATCTAATTTTGGAGAAGTAGAAAATGCTGCTGCTGAACACTGCATGTGGAGAAGGATGACGTGTGCCATAAAAAACTGAATTCAATGACACAAAAGCACAAAAGTTCATGCCCCACAATGAGTAGTCTAGTGTGGTGCCCAGTGGGAAGCCCATAATGTAGGGTGCCGACACTAAGCAGAGAGGGGCCTACAGTAGGGCCCACTGTGGGCCTGCAGAGTACACACATGCTACTTTTCTACCACCAAGGTTTCAGTGCTCGTGCCAGTGCTGGTGTCAGTTTCAATGAACCAGCGAAACGCTTAAGAACGAGCCTGCGTTTCCACCACATTTCTGTGAACTGATCCTTTACGTATGAGTGCGGACACGGAAGCCGAAGGGCTGCCCTATTGGTGGCGCAGGGCCTAGATGTGCCCCACATATCATCATGCTGGCACCAATTTGTATGCAGTATAGATCAGAATGTTGCTCAAAAAAAAAAAAGAAAAAAGAAAAAAGACAAAGCTACTGTTAGGGATTATTTTTTACTCAGTGAATAAAGGACAAATGTTTAAAGTAAACTCCAGTAAGTTAATAATAAACAGTGGTTCAACCAAATAATGAAAAATTAAATAATACACTAGACAGAGAGCAACAGATAGATAATGCTAGACTAACTTCTCTGTCTCAGTGCATCTTATCCTAGAGGCCACAGAAAGTACAGTTAGAACATCACCAACGTCACCATGTTCTGTTATTAACCTGGACAAGATTGATAAATGACTAATTAAAAACATCAGGAAGAAAATGTGCTTTATGACTCCACTGCTGCTGAGAGGAATTTGGGTCATGCAAAACCAGCTTGGACGAGTCCGAAGAGAAGGCCAACTCACAGCGCCCAGAATGCTTACAGATAGATAAACTCTGAACTCCTGAACTCTGGGTCCCCACATGCGCATGTGTCTTTTTCCGATTCTTCAATATAATAAATGTCTTATTCTTTTTTAATTAAAGTGTTTCAGGTGTCTTCCTTCACAAAACACCTGATTACCTGACACTACTTTTAGCCACTCAGTGTTTCACAAAGGGTCACCACATTGTTGACATTTATACTAGATACCCTTCATGACACAAACCTCAAGGGGTTTATGTTTCCTCCCACACTCAATTCAGGGATTGTTTTCTCGATAGTCAAACATGTAAACCACTACCCTATGGAGCCACTTGCCCTCAAAGACCAAAATAAATAAATAAATCCTATCAAACAAATGAGTCCAAAAATATGGAATATGATCTGATTTCTTTCATTTATTTTGCAGTATACCAATAAGATCCAGTTGAACTTACATTTTAGTGATGTTTTGAATTAGAATTTTGAATTAGTTGCATTCAATCAGCCATTTCTGACAGTGTAATAAAACATGGCCTAATGTTTCATCTTCTCCACAATAGTAACATTTCCATATATGGCATTTCTTTAGTATAAATGACGTGCCAAAAAACATGCTTGTGCAGGCCACAGTGGGGTGGCTGTGGCTCAGGAGGTAGAGCAGGTCTTCTACTAATCAGGAGGGTTGATTCCTGGCTGCTCTAGTCTGCATGCCAAAGTATCCTTAGGCAAGATAGTGAACCTCAAGTTGCTCTGCAATGCAACCGTCAGAGTATGAAATATAAATGTTAGATAAAAAGCACTTTGACGTAGAAAACAGTGCATGTATGAATGGGTGTGAATAGGTGAATGCAAACGTGTTGTATAAAGCACTTTTAATGCTCAGCTAGAGTAGAAAAGTGCTATATAAGAACTAGTCCATTTACCATTTATCACAGTGGGTGAACTATGGGACTGTGTGGGCACCCCCCCCCCCCAGAGCCCCAGATGGGTGTGCCTACACAGTTTTGCCCTTTGTGGTCCCTGTATGGGTTTTCTGTGGGCACACCCACTATAGGTTGCCCACAGAAAACCATGATGTGGGGCCAGAAGGCTAAAAGTACTATAGGGATTGCATGGGCCAACCCACATCAGCTGGCCTACATGGCCCCCAGCTGAGTTTTCTATGGGCAGCTAATAGTGGGTTACCCATAGAATTCCCAGTTGGGGCACAAATGGGCAAAACTGCTATGGGTTTTCTGTAAGCAAGCCCACTGTCAGGTGCCGACAGAATCCCTTCTTTTGGGGCCCAAAAGAGCAAGCTTGCTATGGGCCCCACGTGGGTTAGCCTAGATGGGCCTCTCATCCAGCAAAACTGTGGGAGTACCAATAGAAAGCCCATTTAGAGCACCAAAGGGCAAAACTGCTATGAGCTCTGTGTAGGCAACCCATTTGGGACCCATGTGGATAAGTATGGGTGTGCCCTGCCCACATTTCACCATACTTTCACTGTACTTTATTGGCTTGGGATACACCTGCTTTTCAAACAGCTCCCATTATGTTCTGAAATGTTTTTCTAACTTTGTTTTGCCCATTTTTTGCAGATATGATTTTTTCATATATATATCTTCACACATGCTAGGGACATCATTTTTTTCGACAGCAACTTTAACACTGCCCAGGAATCCAAAATTTTTCATGCCTGTAGATCGTAATTTCATAGTGGTCTTGCAATATGCAGTACATATTATAGCTTGCTATTTTGATGTCAATATCAACAATATGGTGACATGAACTTAGCACAAAAATAAGGAATTATTTCTTTGTTGTAACAATGCTTCTTGGAAAAAAAAACTTATACTTTTGGAATGCCTATTTATTTCACTTTACTTCACGGTCCCACATTTGTAAGCTGTGCAGCAGAGTTGAGTACAGGCACTGGTCATAAAATTAGAATATCCTGAAAAAGTTGATTTATTTCAGTGCCACACTCTAATCAACTAATTAACTACAAATGAAAAGATGTGGTAGAAAAAGGTGTCCACGCAATAGGGATAACCACACCCTGGAGAGGATTGAGAAACAAAAGCCATTCAAAAATGTGTGTAGCCAGGCTGACAAAGAGTCAGAGCTCTGTAGAGCCGAGTATTCCTTTCACTTTAACTAGTAATGACTTCATGGATTTCTTTACAAATAAAATTTTAGACATTAGAGAAAAAATTATTCAAAACCATCTCCAAGATTTATCTTCATGTTCGGCTGCTTTCAGTATTGCTGGTATTTGTTTAGACTCTTTGGCTCCAGTTGATCTTTTGGAGTTAACTTCAATAGTTACTTCCTCCAAACCAGCAACATGTTTATTAGATCCCATTCCTACTAGACTGTTCAAAGAAGTCTTTCCAATTATTGATGCTTCAATCTTAAATATGACCAATCTGTCTTTATTAGTTGGCTATGTACCACAGGCCTTCAAAGTGGCTGTAATTAAACCACTACTTAAAAAGCCATCACTGACCCAGCTGTCTTAGCTAATTATAGGCCAATCTCCAACCTTCCTTTTCTCTCCAAAATCCTTGAAAGAGTAGTTGTAAAACAGCTAACTGATCATCTGCAGAGGAACGGTTTATTTGAAGAGTTTCAGTCAGGTTTCAGAATTAATCATAGTAAAGAAACAGCATTAGTGAAGATTACAAATGATCTTCTTACAGCCTCTGACAGTGGACTCATCTCTGTGCTTGTCCTGTTGGACCTCAGTGCAGCTTTGATACTGTTGATCATAATATTTATTACAGAGATTAGAGCATGCCATAAGTATTAAAGGTACTGCACTGCAGTCATTTGAATCATATTTATCTAATAGACTCCAATTTGTTCATGTAAAGGGGGAGTCATCTTTACACACTAAGGTTAATTATGGAGTTCCACAGGGTTCTGTGCTAGGTCCAGTCTTATTTTATTTACATTGTACATGCTTCCCTCAGGCAGTGTTATTAGAAAGCATTGCATAAATTTTCATTGTTATGCAGATGATACTCAGCTTTATCTATCCATGAAGCCAGATGATACACATCAATTAGTTAAACTGCAGGAATGTCTTAAAGACATAAAGGCCTGGATGACCTCTAATTTCCTGCTCCTAAATTCAGATAAAACTGAAGTTTTTGTACTGGGCCCCATAAATCTTAGAAACATGGTGTCAAACCAGATACTTACTCTGGATGGCATTACTTTGGCCTCCAGTAACACTGTGAGAAATCTTGGAGTCATTTTTGACCAGGATATGTCCTTCAATGCGCATATTATTCAAATATGGAGGACCGCTTTTTTGCATTTGCACAATATTTCTAAAATTAGAAACATCCTTTCTCAGACTGATGCTGAAAAGTTAATCCATGCATTTATTACTTCTAGGCTGGACTACTGTAATTCATTATTATCAGGCTGTCCTAAAAGCTCCCTGAAAAGCCTTCAGCTGATCCAAAATGCTGCAGCTAGAGTACTGACAGGGACTAGAAAGAGAGAGCATATTTCTCCCATATTGGCTTCTCTTCATTGGCTCCCTGTTAAATCTAGAATAAAATTTAAAATCCTTCTCCTAACATACAAGGTCTTGAATAATCAGACCCCATCTTTTCTCAAAGACCTCATAGTACCGTATCACCCCAATAGAGCACTTCACTCTCAGACTGCTGGCTTACTTGTGGTTCCTAGGATACTTAAAAGTAGAATGGGAGGCAGAGCCTTCAGCTTTCAGGCCCCTCTTCTGTGGAACCAGCTCCCAGCTTGGATTCGGGAGACAGACACCCTCTCTATTTTTAAGATCAGGCTTAAAACTTTCCTTTTTGATCAAGCTTATAGTTAGGGCTGGATCAGGTGACCCTGAACCACCCCTTAGTTATGCTGCTATAGGCCTAGGCTGCTGAGGGGGGTCCCATAATGCACTGTTTCTTCTCATTCACCTTTATTTACTTGTTTATACTCCACTCTGTATTTAATCATTATTATTAATCTCTGTCTCTCTTCCACAGCATGTCTTTTGTCCTGTCTCTCTCCCCTCAGCCCCAACCGGTCGTGGCAGATGACTGCCCCTCCCTAGGCCTGTTTCTGCTGGAGGTTTCTTCCTGTTAAAAGGGAGTTTTTCCTTCCCAACAACTTCCCAGTTTTGACTGTTGGGTTTTCTCTGTGTTATTGTAGGGTCTTTACCCATAATACAAAGCGCCTTGAGGCGACTGTTTGTTATGATTTGGCGCTATAAAAATAAACTTGATTTGAATTATTCTAATTTTATGACCCACACATCTATGTGGGTTTTATCCATGAAACACCTGCCAAACCCTTTCTGCCAATGCCAAACAGCTTATTTTGGTTCCAGCCAGGAATCAAACCACGAACCTTCTGTAGTAGGTGACCTGCTCTACTTCCTGAGCTACAGCCACTCTATATGCACAGGTACAGTGTGTACAGTGTTTGTGCAAAGTGCCATGTATATATAAACTATTGTGTGCAAACTGTCCAGTATTATTTCAGCAGTTTAGTAGCCTGATGACTTGTGGGTAAAAACTGTCCCTGAATCTGCTAGTGTGGGTCTGGATGCTGCTGTAACGCCTGACTGGCAGCAGTTGTGTGAAGAGTAGCTAGCTGGATTGGCTGAGATCAAAGAGGATCTGCTGGACCTTTCTCCTACAGTGCTGTCTATAGATATCCTGGACGGCTGGCAGTTCAGACCTGATAATACGTAGAGCTGATCTGACCACCCTCTGTAGAGCTTTGTGATCCAGAGTACTACAACTGCTGTACCAGGTGGTGATGCAGCAGGACAGAATACTGTTGATGGTGCATTGATAAAAATTAATGAGTATTCTGGAGTCCACACCACCCCAAACCAGAAAGAAGAGTTGATGTCTCGCTGCTTTCACATCCGCATGATGTGACCAGCTCAGATCCTGATTGATGTTGATCTCCAGGAACCTGAAGTAGCTGACTCTCTCTGCCTCTGTCCCCTTGATGTAAATAGTGGTGTGCCCTCCACCCTGCAGTCTCCTGTAGCCCAGTAGCTCCCTGGTCTTGCTAACAGTGAGCAGCAGGTTGTTGTCCTGACACCACGATGTCAGGGCTCTTACCTGTGCTGTGTAAGCAGACTCGTCTCCATTTGAAATGCAGTGGTGTTGGCTGCAAACTTAATGATGGTGTTGGAGCTATATGTGGTCACAGAGTCATGGATGAACAGGCTGTACAGCAGGGGGCTGAGCACAGAATCCTGGGAGGCACTGGTGCTGAGCATTGGTGTAGATTTTGTGACACTGCCAACCCACACCACCTGTGGTCTCCCTATCAGGAAGTCCAGGATCCATTTACGCAAGGAGACACTGATCCCCAAAACCCGAAGCTTCATGAGCAGCCTGGATGGACTTGTGGTGCTGTTTGAGCCTTGGGCTATATCCATTGGGGTATCATGTTCTGTAACAGTGTCACTTGAGTTTCCATCAACATTTTCTGTTGCCATTTTGTCTTTTATCTCGCTTACACTCTCAACATACCTAACTGCAATAATCCAAAGATTAGTACTGTTTGTGTCAACCTAACCTATTCAAAACAATTTTATCTATATATTGCCAAATTACAACAGTCGCCTTAAGGCAAGGTAAAGACCCTAAAATAATTTCTGAGAAAATGCAACCATCAAAATGACCCCCTTTGAGCAAGCACTTGGCAACAGTGGGAAGGAAAAACTCCCTTTTAACAGGAAGAAACCTCTAGCAGAACCAGGCTCAGGGAGGAGCAGTCATCTGCTGTGACCAGTTGGGCTGAGGGGAGAGAGACAGGACAAAAGACATGCTGTGAAAGAGAGCCAGAGATTAATAATAACTAATGAATAAATCCAGAGTGGGGTATAATCAGATTTTATATTATTCCAACCATATGATTGGTTTGGAGCAGCACTATGCTCACAGTCTTTGGGTTTTCATGTTGTCTGCAACAACATAGATTAAATATATAAAGTTGATATAACATTCAATATCTCATTTCTAGTGAGGAGACGTTATTTCATGATAATAATATTTATAGTTTTATCACCTCAATTTGCTCTAGTTCCAAAAGACCAACATGGTGGCAGGCAAAACTCAAATGCTGTCTGGGTTATTACATCCATCTTTTATATACAGTGGTAAAAAGTACAGACATTCTGTACTTAAG
This sequence comes from Pterophyllum scalare, assembly GCA_024447675.2. Classification (NCBI taxonomy): domain Eukaryota; kingdom Metazoa; phylum Chordata; class Actinopteri; order Cichliformes; family Cichlidae; genus Pterophyllum; species Pterophyllum scalare. The sequence goes on along the minus strand of JAMQGT020012544.1, from coordinate 16,571 downwards.
TAGAAGTACAGATACTTGTGTTAAAAAATACTCTGGTAAAAGCTGAAGTACTGATTTAACTTCTTTACTCAAATAAAAGTGAAAAATTACAGGCTCTGAAATGTACTGTAATGACAGAATCACTGATTTGTGCATGAAAACATTACAAACTGTCAATAAATGAGGGCCACTGTGCATTCAATGGGATCAAAGTCTTAAGAAAAAAATCTTACATTTTGTGGAAATGTATTTATCAGACCAAGGGAATCCCACCCCAAACAAAAACTATCATTGTTTGTTCATTAAAAAAAAAACAGCATATTTTAAAACTTTGCAGAGGAATGGAACTAGTCAGATGTCAACCAGTCTGGCACACAAGCCAAGTGAACCCATAACTGGTTATATTTCTGTACAGTATATATTATTATTATTATTATTATCTAGTCCTGTTTTTTATATATTTTCTTTTCCAACAATGTAAATTTTTATATCTGTGGCTGCTGTTACACCTAAATCTGTGGGACAATTAAGGCTGTTTCTTCTTCTTCTTCACACTCACCTTGGCATGTAGAGAACCCTCTCAGCCACGACAAATCCAACCCTGAAGAAAAGGTTACTGGCAGGAATGAAGGGAAACACCAGAAACAATAATCCCACCAGCACCTCCCTACTATCTTGTTTCTGTATAAAAAAATAAATTAAAAAGGGAGAGAGAGAGAGAGAGAGAGAGAGAGAGAGAGAGAGAGAGAGAGAGCGAGATGTGAGCACAGTCAGAGCAAACAAATAAACCAAGCAAAAAAAAAAAAACCTCCAAGTGAAACAACTTTTCAGGTGTGCTTAAAACAGCATGCCTGAAAGACTTTTTTTTTTTAATGGAAATCTGTACCATTCAGACTTTGCCAAACACAGACACACTGATACATGCAGGATCAGCACCCATGACCTCCTTATTCTGCTTCGTTTGGGGTCACCACAACACATCATCTGCCTCCATCTCACCCTGCCTCTAGCATCCAGCTTTTTTCATTGTTGCCCCTAAGTTGTGGAATGGATTGCCTTTGCACGTTAGACAATTGCCTGCACTGTCTATTTTTAAAACTCATCTTAAAACTCATTTATATTCTCTGGCCTTCAGCCCAGCATGAGACATTGATCTTACCTGTCGTAATGTAGTACAGTTTTTACTTATTTATTTATTTTTAATTGACTGCTTTTTTTTCTCTCAATATTTTTACTCATTTGGTGTACAGCAATTTGTACTTGCTGTGGCTTTTAAAAGTGCTTAATAAGTAAAGCTTGATGATGATGATGATGATCCTCCTCTGCATATCTTCCTTCACTGCATCCATGAGTCTTGTCTGTGGTCTTCCTCTTTTTCTCCTGCCTGGCACCTCCATATTCAACACTGTTTGTCCAATGTATCCACTCTCCCTCCTCTGCACATGTCCAAACCATCTCAGCCTTGCCTCTCTAACTTTATCTTCAAACCACTTAAACTGAGCTGTCCCTCTGATATATTTATTTTTAATTTTGTTCACCCAGGTCACGCCCAATAAAAATCATAAAATCTGCAGCTCCACCTCCTGTATTTTTGTTAGTGTCACCATCTCCAAACCACACATAATGACAGGTCTCGCTACCATTTTGTAAATCTTCCCTTTCAGTTTTGCTGCTATATTTCTGTCACAAATCACTTCTGACACTTGTCTTCACACACTACACCATGCCTACACCTCTTCTTTATTTGCCTTGGGCACTGTCCACTGCTTTAGATAGTTAAGTATGTAAATTCTTCACTATCACTGTTCCTTTCAGCTTCAATGATACACCTGCTTCCCTTAGGCAGTACTATTAGAAAGCATTGCATCAATTTTCATTGTTATGCAGATGATACCCAGCTTTATCTATCCATGAAGCCAGATGACACACAATTAGTTAAACTGCAGGAATGTCTTAAAGACATAAAGGCCTGGATGACCTCTAATTTCCTGCTTCTAAATTCAGATCAAACTGAAGTTCTTGTACTCGGCCCCACAAATCTTAGAAACATGGTGTCAAACCAGATACTTAATCTGGATGGCATTACTTTGGCCTCCAGTAACACTGTGAGAAATCTTGGAGTCATTTTTGACCGGGATATGTCCTTCAATGCACATATTAAACAAATATGTAGGACCGCTTTTTTTGCATTTGCACAATATTTCTAAAATTAGAAACATCCTTTCTCAGACTGATGCTGAAAAGTTAATCCATGCATTTATTACTTCTAGGCTGGACTACTGTAATTCATTATTATCAGGCTGTCCTAAAAGCTCCCTGAAAAGCCTTCAGCTGATCCAAAATGCTGCAGTTAGAGTACTGACAGGGACTAGAAAGAGAGAGCAGATTTCTCCCATATTGGCTTCTCTTCATTGGCTCCCTGTTAAATCTAGAGTAGAATTTAAAATCCTTCTCCTCACATACAAGGTCTTGAATAATCAGGCCCCATCTTATCTCAAAGACCTCATAGTCCCATATCATCCCAATAGAGCACTTCACTCTCAGACTGCTGGCTTACTTGTGGTTTTTCGGATACTTAAGAGTAGAATGGGAGGCAGAGCCTTCAGCTTTCAGGCCCCTCTTCTGTGGAACCAGCTCCCAGCTTGGATTCGGGAGACAGACACCCTCTCTATTTTTAAGATTAGGCTTAAAACTTTCCTTTTTGATCAAGCTTATAGTTAGGACTGGATCAGGTGACCCTGAACCACCCCTTAGTTATGCTGCTATAGGCCTAGGCTGCTGGGGGATTCCCATAATGCACTGTTTCTTCTCATTCACCTTATTTGCTTTGTTTATACCCCACTCTGTATTTAATCATTAGTTATTATTGATCTCTGGCTCTCTTCCACAGCATGTCTTTTGTCCTTTCTCTCTCCTCTCAGCGCAACCGCTTGCAGCAGATGACTGCCCCTCCCTGAGCCTGGTTCTGCTGGAGGTTTCTTCCTGTTCAAATGGAGTTTTTCCTTCCCACTGTCGCCAAGTGCTTGCTCATAGGGGGTCGTTTTGACTGTTGGGTGTTCTCTGTATTATTGTAGGGTCTTTACCCACAATACAAAGCGTCTTGAGGCGACTGTTTGTTGGGATATATAAAAAAATTGAATTGAATTGAATAATGTAAATAAAATTGGACCTAGCACAGAACCCTGTGGAACTCCACAATTAACCTTAGTGTGTAAAGATGACTCCCCATTTACATGAACAAATTGGAGTCTATTAGATAAATATGATTCAAACCACTGCAGTGCAGTACCTTTAATACCTATGGCATGCTCTAATCTCTGTAATAAAATGTTATGGTCAACAGTATCAAAAGCTGCACTGAGGTCCAACAGGACAAGCACAGAGATGAGTCCACTGTCAGAGGCTGTAAGAAGATCATTTGTAACCTTCACTAATGCTGTTTCTGTACGGTGATATATTCTGAAACCTGACTGAAACTCTTCAATGAAACCGTTCCTCTGCAGATGATCAGTTAGCTGTTTTACAACTACTCTTTCAAGGATTTTGGAGAGAAAAGGAAGGTTGGAGATTGGCCTTGTCATGGATCAGCTGTGTGGCAGGCAGGATGAAGGAAGGACCCCAATGCAGAACACGCCGGACAGAGGTAAGGGGGTGACACAAGTTTATTAGAATAAGCCAGGAACAAAGACAGAACTTAACACGGTGCCAAGCAGGGTGACACGCAACTAGGGAGCACAGATCGGGGAACAACGGCGGGGAACAAGGAAGGGCACAATGAAGACGACGCGACAAGGAACGGAAGAAAACGGAGGGCTTAAGTACACAAGAGGAAATGAGGGCAAGAGGAAACAGCAGGTGAAGCAAATCAGGCAAACAACAGAGGGGAGCAAAACCAAACACAACGCGCAGGGACTACAAGACTACCAAAATAAAACAGGAAGGGACAGGACCAGGAACACGCAGAACATGACACAGGGAAACACCAGGGACCAGAGAAACCAAAATACAAGAACAGGGAAACATAACCACAAAACACTGGGCCACAGGCCCAGGACCATGACAGGCCTATAATTAGCTAAGACAGCTGGGTCAGGCTTTTTAAGTAGTGGTTTAATTACAGCCACCTTGAAGGCCTATGGAAATTCTCGCTGTGCTGAAAATTTTAGCTGTAATTTTTTTCAGACATACTGCTAGCGAGCACAGCTGTTAGCATTAGCAATCGTTTGGTACGGGAAGGACCCCTTCCCGGCCAAAATATTTTTTATACATTAATCTCTGGTTAGTGACTAAATATAGACCTGCTGTAGAAATATATTTAGGATATGCTTGTGAATACAAATTATTACAAGATTACACTCTTGCAGCACCAAATTTTCAACAAAAACACTGATAACACAACAGCAGCAGGCAGCTGTTTTATGTGCAGTCGGTCTGCACAAAGAGGCGGAGCTGTTATAGAGGCGGTGAGCTCAGGTGGAGCAAAAGTAAATGTTTTTCTATTGTCCAAAAGACGCCCTTCTCCCTCTGTAACCGCTATTAAACTTTTACTGGGAAACAGCTGGAGGTCCTTCATCAACTGCCTGATCAGCAATTGAAGAAAAGAGAACTTTGTAACTGCTCCATCCATCCTGCTTTTTTTACACAATGAAAAACTGCAGTACGGAAGTTAAAATATGCAGATGAACTGCTAATACGAAAAAAGTATTTCTTATCTGATTACTTGAGTAATCAATGTAATAATTGATAGAATACTCGATTACTATAGCTGCAGCCCTAGATGCATGGCTCGATAATTTCCCCATACCTAAGCTAGACAATTTTTCACATGAAGCTCTAAACATCAAAGTGACCTCAATGGAATTAACAGAAACAATAACATCACTTAAAACAGGCAAGGCCCCTGGACCAGCTGGTTGTGGGGCATATTTCTATAAAAAGTTTGCTGGACGAATAGCCCCACTCCTCATTTTTTTTAATGACACACTGCACACCAAACCAAGATATGCCAAGTTTTCATGTAATAGCGTTTTGCTACATTGTCTGTTATGTATAGTCTGTTATGTATAGACAACACTGGTTGATCCCTTGGTTTAAATGACTTTTTAATGCCTCTTTTAGGTTTATGATGTGAAATGGAATATTGCTGTCTAATCAGCTCTTCAAATTATACATTTGAGGGCAGACAAGCATAAGGAGGCAGCAGAGATCGTGGGAAATGTGATCCAAGGCTCTTTATGGCTACTTATGACATGTCTGTTTTTACCTGTAGTGCAGAGATGCAGTGCAGGCAGAGAGTGATCATCACCACAGCCAGCAGCAAAGTAGCCACATTGCGCACATCACCCAGTGATTCCACCAGGGGAATGCTGCCCACCTGCCAATCATAACACAGCACGATGGGGGCCAGCAGCAGCCAGGCATTAAAGGGCAGCAGGTATGAGTAGGTTAAAAACCTGTGGAGAGGGGTTAGAGAAAGAAGGAGAATAGAAGAAAGATATAATAGATGTAGACAGAGATGGAAAAGAGGAAGGAAGTAATGATAGAAAAAAGAAAAAAAGAAGAAAAAATCAATCACACAGTAACACTATGACTTCTCAGACCCACTGAAAATCAGTGACAATCAATCATTATAATCACCCTGTTTGTCTTAATGCTAAAACATCTGGAAGTTTACCCGCACATAAAATAAACTGGGAGTTATCTAAGGTAACAACTGTTTCCAAATAATTTTCTAAACTGGCATTAAAAGCCTATAGCAATTCACTAAAGGATTTGCAGTTCACTAAATCCTATAAGCCTGAGTCATCCTGCTTTTCCTCGTTTGCTCTCGTTTAGCCTTTGTATCATCCCCTTTTCTAAATGTTTCACCATTTAAAACCTGAGTGACTCTTACTTGTATCCATTCTCCAGCTTGGTGGCAGCTACCTGCTTGTATAACGCAGTGAGGCAGGGTTTGACATAGAGGCACAGGGCCAACAAACATGACCAGATGAACAAAAGGGGGAAAAAAGTAGGGATAAAGGAATTGAAGATTTCCTGTGAACTCAGACTCATGCCAGTCATGCTAGCTGGCAAATGTAATGCAGTTACATTTAGTAGCTAGCAGTAGCAGTTTTCAGACCAAACAACAACGTGATTAACATAACCTGCACACTTGCATTCAGTCTATAATAGCAGCACAAATGTGTATTGACTCACCAGTGTGTGTGTGTGTGAGCAGCAGTAACATGACCCAGTTTATCCTTATGAAATAAAATAAAATAAAAAGGATCCCTCTTTAAAACACTCCTGACTTACTAAACAACTGGTTAAAAATTCAGCACAAAACCTTTAAACTGTCTTGAATAAATTCCATTCAATTCAATTCAATTTTATTTATATAGCACCAAATCACAAATCAAGTCGCTTCAAGGCGCTTTGTATTTTAGGTGTATTGTAGGACCCTACAATAATACAGAGAAAACCCAGCAGTCAAAACGACACCCTATGAGCAAGCACTTGGCGACAGTGGGAAGGAAAAACTCCCTTTTAACAGGAAGAAACCTCCAGCAGAACCAGGCTCAGGGAGGGGCAGTCATCTGCTGCGACCGGTTGGGGCTGAGGGGAGAGAGACAGGACAAAAGACATGCTGTGGAAGAGAGACAGAGATTAATAATAACTAATTATTAAATGCAGAGTGGGGTATAAACAAAGTAAATAAGGTGAATGAGAAGAAACAGTGCATTATGGGAATCCCCCAGCAGCCTAGGTCTATAGCAGTATAACTAAGGGGTGGTTCAGGGTCATCTGGTCCAGCCCTAACTATAAGCTTGATGAAAAAGGAAAGTTTTAAGCCTAATCTTAAAAATAGAGAGCGTGTCTGTCTCCTGAATCCAAGCTGGGAGCTGGTTCCATAGAAGAGGGGCCTGAAAGCTGAAGGCTCTGCCTCCCATTCTACTTTTAAGTATCCTAGGAACCACAAGTAAGCCAGCAGCCACAAAAACACTGTATGGCTAAAACTATTGCAGGCACCAAAATGATTCCTTTTTCCTCTGTTGCTCTCGGCAGAGACGGACACATTTTTCTTCTCTCCCTATCCCTTCCTCATTTACCCTGCTTACTGCTTTGCTGTTTTAGAGCCTCTCTTCACAAATCTTCTAAACTGGAAATTAAAATTATGGATCTGGTCAGCTGGTCTCTCAACGCTATTGACTGATCAAATTTTCAACATGAGGAGATTGGGGAAAGGAGAACCCTTTCGTCTTGTCCAATTGACATACCCGGCTGGCTAGGTTATGGATTCCTATGGAGGGTGGAAGATGATGTGCCTGGCTGTATTGTTGATTGAGGACATGGCATATATATTTGGCTTATTGATACCAGGATTTCTCCTGATTGGACTTGGGATACCTGGCTTATCGTGAAATTCAGGAAGTCTGGGCAGCTGTTTGGGCCTTGGTAAGGCTGCCTGTGATGGGAATGCAGAGCTGTACAGACTCAAACACAGACTCAGTATATCTGGAGCTGAATGTGAAGGGATTAGATCTTGGGGACATATCTGTTTCTGCACGGCGAAGGAACAAATCAAGAAATTCAGTTGATTGGACTTTTCACCATTGAGAGAGTGCCAGAAAGACTAATGGCTTTCAACAAATTAATCCGTAACAGCCTGTACCAAAACAATTGTAGAATCTGAAACTTGGCTCCCTGGCAGCCTTGGATTGCCGTTATCTCATTTTTCTACTGGATGTTTTGTAAACAGATGCTCTACACCCCCACTGTCCTGAGTAGTCTATTAATGCTCCTTCTGGTACCCCTTCCACCCCCCACAGCCGCCATCCGCCCCCCTCATCCTTACCCTCAAACTCACGACTGCCCTCCTCACCCACCCTGAGAACGACATCACCAACAATAGCCGACCATCTCCTATGTAATAGCTAACAGCTGTGCAAACAATCACCTCATCAACAATCATGCCGGCTGCAACACCTCACAATGTGTAGTGAGGCTAAAAAGCCAGAGGAAGGTGGCGGCCGCCTCCTGTTGTAACAGCAGGGGCGCAGTTGAGCATACAATAGGCCTCTCCTGTCTTATAGACCAACACAGCACCACGTGTGTATTGGATTTAACGGCACCCGTCCCACTGACACGCACGCTGTCGCAAAATGGTGTAGAAGCCGTAGGAAGACACAACGGGGCGCAACAAAATGAAACATTGAAGATCAAACGCAGGGCTGATGGTATGGGGGATGTTGTGGGTGTGAAGTGGTGTTGTTGATCTGGTGGCTGTGTGGGGGTAGTTGTTGATCGGGGGTGGGGGGCTTGATGAGGTTTTTCTGAGGAGTTATCTCCTTCTCCAGTCTGCGGGATTTATGCATTTGCTAGAGTTTGGTTAATCTGTGAACTTTTATGAGTCAAACATGTAAAGTGTGTATAAAGGAAACTGCTGCAATAATGTTTTCAGAGCCCTGAATGTTTTGATTTTTGCGTACATAAACATCACAGATGTGTAAATCTACCAAGACCCGGCCGTCCCTCTAAACTTTCATCTCAAACAAGGAGAAGACTGATCAGAGATGCAGCCAAGAGGCCCATGATCACTCTGGATGAACTGCAGAGATCTACAGCTGAGGTGGGAGAGTCTCTCCATAGGACAACAATCAGTCGTACACTGCGCAAATCTGGCTTTTATGGAAGAGTGGCAAGAAGAAAGCCATTTCTCAAAGATATCCATAAAAAGTCTCATTTAAAGTTTGCCACAAGCCACCTGCGAGACACACCAAACGTGGAAGAAGGTGCTCTGGTCAGATGAAACCAAAATCGAACTGTTTGGCCACAATGCAAAACGACATGTTTGGCGTAAAAGCAACACAGCTCATCACCCTGAACACACCATCCCCACTGTCAAACATGGTGGTGGCAGCATCATGGTTTGGGCCTGCTTTTCGTCAGCAGGGACAGGGAAGATGGTCAAAATTGATGGGAAGATGGATGGGGCCAAATACAGGACCATTCTGGAAGAAAACCTGTTGGAGTCTGCAAGAGACCTGAGACTGGGACGGAGATTTATCTTCCAACAAGACAATGATCCAAAACATAAAGCCAAATCTACAATGGAATGGTTCACAAATAAACGTATCCAGGTGTTGGAATGGCCAAGTCAAAGTCCAGACCTGAATCCAATCAGGAATCTGTGGAAAGAGCAGAAGACTGCTGTTCACAAACGCTCTCCATCCAACCTCACTGAGCTCCAGCTGTTTTGCAAAGAAGAATGGGCAAGAATTTCAGTCTCTCGATGTGCAAAACTGATAGAGACATACCCCAAGAGACTTGCAGCTGTAATTGCAGCAAAAGGTGGCGCTACAAAGTATTAATGCAAGGGGGCCGAATAATATTGCACGCCCCACTTTTCAGTTTTTTATTTGTTAAAAAGGTTTGACACATCCAATAAATTTCATTCCACTTCACGATTGTGTCCCACTTGTTGTTGATTCTTCACAAAAAATTCAAATTTTATATCTTTATGTTTGAAGCCTGAAATGTGGCAAAAGGTTGAAAAGTTCAAGGGGGCCGAATACTTTCGCAAGGCACTGTATATATATATATATAGATAGATAAATAAACTCTTTATGGGTCACCACCAGATGAATACATGGGTAATTCAATTTTAACGATAATGTTGGTGGAGTACAAAGATGCTTTAATGCCTTTAGGATTTATGAGCAGTGGTGTGTGGACTTTTTTCCTTTTAAACCCAAACACCTCCCTCTGTGCCACATGGCAGAAATACAAAAAAATAAAAAAATAAATAAAATAAAAAATATATAAATACATTATGTTTTTGTTCTTTGTGGCATGGATCTTAACTAAATGAACCATCGAGTGTCTGACACATGATAGTGTGCAGAGTTGTGTACAAAACTAAAACTGTCTCACCAGTACTGCATTACAAACTTTTATTTTAAAAAACATATTATTGCAGAGTTTGGGACACATCTATGAAAAATACTAGTCCACTATAGTGAAATCAAACTAGGTGTGTTTAGCCTGATTAAATATAGACAACCTGCGTGTGTGTGAGTGGAAAAAAAGTGTTGTTGTTGTTGTACTGTGCAGCATGCTTTTCTGTGTGCTGTTTTGTAAACAAAGGTTAATGAGACAGATACAATAACACAATATGACCGTGTTTTATATCGTTTGGTATCAACTAATCTGTGTATAGACAACTAGATTTGAGGTGAAGCAGGGAAAAGGCTGCAACAATGTCATAAAAGCTGATTCAACGACAGGTTTTGTTTATGACCGTCTGAACTGATGCATTTTAAGAAAGACGAGCAGCTGTGACTTTGGTGTGAGTCCCACCAAAAGGCCTTACAGGTTTTATGACACTAACCACGTATGTCCTCCTAAGAGAGAAACGTGAGTAAAAAAAAATACATGCGCGTTGTACTTTGGCCTTGTTTGCTAGGGGACATATCGCCTCTAAGTATATACTGTATTTTCAAAACAAAACAAAACATGGTTGCGGGGATGTGACGTAACTGTGCGATGGATGCTGCGTGAGTCTTTCTGATGGAACCAGTAAGAAGATATAACCTATGCTGCTGAAAGCTGACATATAGGTCCTTTCAGGGAAAATAAAACCGATGATCATCCTAACTTAGTGAAAAAGTAGTTTAAGTTTATTAGTCCAAAGTGAGGATAGGCTCACTTAGTCCAGACCGCAACCTAATTGAAATGCTGTGGCAAGACCTTAAAAGAACTGTGCATAAACCAAAGCAATGTTGGAATAGCGAGAGCCAAAAATTTCTCCACAATGATGTGACAGCAGACAGCAATGGATGATGAAATATGACTCTCCAGGCACGTCATGTATGGTTACTGTAATCCATTAAAGTGAAACCGTCATCTCTCTCTCTCTCTCTCTCACACACACACACACACACTCAGTATAAATAGTGTGAATAAATGACAGGAAGAATGCTGTTGTGATGAGTTATAAATGGATCGGCAGAGAGTCACTAACAAGACGGATTATCCCTACTACACCTCAGATGAAGCTGAAATTCATAAATATACTGAAGGACACACACACAAACACACACACACACACACGTGTCAGGCCTCCTGTCTAACCATGTCTCAGCCTCCAAGTTTTACATCTCTCTCTACTTGTACACCATTAGTGTCAAATACCAAGATAAAACTAGGATGGATGGAGCAACGATACCATGACAGACAGAGAGACAGAAAAAGAGGGAATACCAGAGGCTCAGCTAGACATCAGGGGGCTAAAATAATGAGAGGATAAAATGAAGTTAACAGGAAGGAAAGAGAAAGGGATATGAGAATCTGCTATAAATTTTCCAGGTAGCAGAGGTAAAGGAGAGCTGTCTTTCACTGCTGCTGCACGTATGCTATCTCACCGTCTATGACAACAAGTACTGATGTGAGTCATAAGACAACCAAGCCTCACTACAGCCTGCAGCAAGTCAGTAACCCATAATGATAAGTTACCATTAACTAAGTTTCTGTAATTGAAGTGGACATCTGGTCACACGTAGTTTGTACAGTCAGAAGGAAAAGTGACTAAGCTTATACTTTATTAGCTCTCAGGTTTGATAAAGATTAAAAATCTACAGTCACACTTCAGTGTAGGTGACTCTGTATTGTGTACAGTGGTGCTTGGAGTTAAATGCCAGCAAGCTAACCACTAATTGTAATCCAGTGGTTCTCAAACCTTTTCCATCATTCCCCACAAAATGAAGTAGTTTCATGCCGCACCTCAATACCGCAGTAACTTCTGTTGTGCTGGTATAACCAGGATGAATGTCTTTATTCCACTGTGAAAATTATTCCAATTTTAAACAATAGTTCCACACGACTTATCTCCCAGGTCACTTGCGCCCCACCTGCCGTGACCCTGTACCCCATCAGTGGGGTGTACCACATTTTGAAAAATCACTGGTCTAATCTATGAAACTGTCACACTAATTTATTGTCATAATTTTTTTCATAGCTCAGGTGGTCTGAGGGTCATCCACCAATCACAGGGTTTATTCTGCAGCTCCTCTGAGTGTAAAGCATTGACCAAGGCACAGTTAAAAGGTGCTAAATGTGTGCAGTCCATTTTATCCACAGGCACAGTGAGAGTTTTTGCTCCTATGCAAATGACACACAGCTTTACATCTCTAACCACACTGACATTCTTGAACTCAATTTACTGAATGACTGTATTCAAGTGTTAAGGCCGACACCCCGGTTTCATGCACCCTGCCTGGGGTAGGGAGTGGCTAGTGGTTTGGGGCTGGGTTGGCTGCTTCCCTGGGTTGCTGCTGGCTCTGTCCTGGTACCCGCTTGCCCATAATTAGTGTCAATTTAAGGTCCGTGTGTGTGTGCGCATGAGTGTGTGACTGGCATATGTAAATCTGATTTTGTCTAGGACCTGTGTATTTTGGCGTGTGTGTGTGCGTGTGTGCATGCGTGCTCATGTATGGACAGCTGGACCTGGGTCTGTGGCTTGCTGAGCCTTGGCCCCAGAGTGGATATGGTTGCAGAGTGTGGGAGTTACCCCTCCCTACCGCTCCCCACTGAACTTCACTGCCGCCTCTGGGATGTGGGTGCCTGTGGGTCCTGGGGTGTGTGGCCGGATGTCTTGCCGTGGCTTTTGGCCTGTTCCCCTGGGGGTGGCTCGGGCCTCTTTCGTGCTTGTGTGTGTTTGGGGGGGGGGCACTTCTGGGTGTCGGGTGGTTCTCGGGCACATGGGGCCTCGGGGCCGCATTCTCGGCTTGTGCTTGGGGGGGTGGGCGGCCTACGGGGGTTGGGGGCTGCTCATTGCCTCTGGCACTCTGGGCTCTTGCCCTTTGATCATGGGGGCTCAGTCTGGGATCTCCCCCCTTCTCTCTCTAGGGTGTGTGGTTGCCATCAGGATATGTGGACTTCTGAGCTCCTAGTGGGCCGTGGATAGACCGGGTCCCCTGGGTCCTTCCCTGTTTGCATCTGGATCATGGGTGGCGTGGTTGCAGTTTCTTGCCCTCATTAGTGAGTACATTCCATGACAGAGACACATATACACATTATTGCAAGCCACAACAAGATTGTGTATGTGGGTGCATGAATATGCGTATATATGATTATACCTGTCCTATTATTTTTTCTGTTTTCTACCCCTTTTTTCTCTTTTTTCCTCTTTTCTTTCTCTCTCTGTCTTTCTCCTTATACCCCTTCCTTTCAGCCTGTCAGACCTGGCATGAATAAATAAATAAATAAAATAAAATAAAACTAGCAACATTAACAAGAAAAGCCTATAGAAAACCTGTAGAGCTGTTCTTGTAAAAGAAAATATGTTTGGAATAACAGTGCTTTTGGATCATCATTCTGATTGCAAAAACTGCCAGACATGACAGACTTTAAAAAAACAAAAAAAACAAAAAACAGTGTTACGGCCCTGGCCGTTTGTTGTTCCAGGCCAGTATGTTTATACATTCCATCTGTCTCTGTTGTTTTTCCCTTTAAGGATCTGGGGGTTCCCTGCAGGCCCCTCTCCCATGACTGGCTGAACTGGAGGACAGGTCCTGATGTGTCGACTGCTGGTTGGTGCTCATACATGTTCATACTTCTCATGTTCATACTTTTCAGTTTCTAAAAATCATTTTGTTGTATTGGTCTTAAGTAATATTCAAATTTTCTGAGATACTGAATTTAGGGTTTTCATTAGTTGTCAGTTATAATCATCAAAATTAAAAGAAACAAACATTTTAAATTGTCATGGTCCTGGGCTGTGCCCAGTGTTTTTGTGTTTGTGGTTTAAGGTTTGTCAAGTTCTTGTGTCTTAGTCTTTGTGTCTTCCTGTTTTAGTTTGGTAGTGTCTTGTTTCTTGTGCAGTGTTTAGTTTTCTAACCCTCCCTTGTCTTGCCTGTGTCACTGTGTTCAGCTGTGCTCCCTGCTGTTTCCACTTTCCCTCATTATCCTCTGGTGTATTTAAGCCCTGTGTTTTCTCTGCTTATTGTCGCGTTGTTGTTTATGTCAAGTTGGAGTGCCTGTGTGTTCTTGTCAAGCCTCGTTTTGTTTTTGGATTACTTTCTACGTTTGGCTCCCAAACGGATTTTGTATTTTGGTTTTTGTTTCGCAAAAAACATCTTTTAAGTATGTCTGTTTCCGGAGTCCAGCATCTGGGCCCATCTCTGCCTGTCACACAGCCCGACATGACAGAAATATATCAGTTTGTGTGTAATGAATGAACATAATATACAAGATTCACTTTTTGAATGGAATGACTGAAATAAATAAACTTTTTCATGATATTCTAATTTTATGACCAGCACCTGTACTTTCTTTGGTCTCTGTGTAAGTGTGACACTGACCTGGTGAGAAAATGAGGTGAGAAGGAGGCGGGGTTATCTTGTTCAGAAAAAGCGGCATGGATCCTCCCATCAGCCAAAGCCTGACAGACATGATGATGACCACCTGCAGGATGGAGGGGGAAACAGCTCAGCACACTGTCTTAGTAGTAGATGCAATATTGTTTTCATAATAAAAACAAATACTCACGTAGCCAAACGTGAGGGAGGCTCGTTTGATGAAGGGACTACAAACGTAAAGGAGCTCCCTGAGTCTGGAACCAGATAGGTGACTGAGGGACAAAGACAGACAGGCAGGCAATAGGTTAGACAAAGTAGTACAAAAAAATATGGCACGCTTGAATAAAAAAAGACATAATCAAAAAAAAATTTCTGCGATGTACATTGTAATGGAAAATTTGTTTTTCAACTCTTATAACCTCTGTGTACTTCTTTGGTATGTACTTGTAATCTTCTAGTACACAGACCAAGTGTGTGAAGTAGAGAACAAACTTCTTTCTAGGTTGTGTCCAAGGCCATGACGCACTCATTATCACGCTGATGCTACATGGTGGGGGAAACTGAACTCCCCACAGCTGATAGAACAAGACTGTATCAACACAATGACTATAAGAGACCTGGGATTATTCTGCTCTTTGGTCAATGCCGGTGCTGTATTGATCCCTTTGCAAAGGTTATTTTCTTACTCTCAATAAATCATCCTAAAATCAGTTTGGTTTCAGGGCTCAACTTATTTTTTCCACAACAATCGTGGCGACGAACACGATGGGATTTCTCGAGTGACTTCTTCTTTGCTTTCGTGTTGATCCAGGAAAACCTGCGCAGGTGGACTCAACCAGTCTGAAAAGTGCTTACCTCTGAGCCCATTATTCAGGAGGCGTGCACCTGACAACCGAGAGCAGGGGGGGTCACCGCTGAAATCTTAATTGATAAAGAACTCAGAGTGGAGAGCGGGTGAGACCAACTTGATTTACTGACTGTACTATAATTTCAAGGACAAATATCCATCCATTCACTTCCACTTATCCTGTTCAGGGTCGCGGGGGGGCTGGAGCCTCTCCCAGCAGTCATAGGGTGAGAGGCAGGGTACACCCTGTACAGGTCGCAGTGCCAACACAGACAGACAAACAACCTTTCACACTCACATTCACACCTATGGGCAATTTAGAGTGGCCAATTAACCTAACCCCAGTAAGTGCATGTCTTTGGACTGTGGGAGGAAACTGGAAGATGGGGAGAACATGCAAACTCCACACAGAGAGAGGAAGAGGCCTGGGCCAAGGTGGAATCAAACCCAGACTGTGAGGCAGCAGTGCTAACCACCTAGCCACCGTGCACCGTGTTTTGTGTTTGGTAAGAGGGTCCGCCATTCAGAGAAAAGTTCTGTAAGCACAGCTGATCTGGGATCGACACTGTTGACCTGGGCTGATCGCCACCAGCAGATGCAAATTGACAGTTAATTTGGGCTGATCGCTGTGGGCACACACAAACTAATGGTTGGTTTGCGCTGATTGCCAGGCAGACACAGGTTAACAGCATTGTGGGTTACATAAGTGACGACTTACTGGGGCCAAATCGCAAATAGGCATTGGATGTCAGGGTGGAAATTGAGAAGGGGAAGGGTCCTTGAGCATTGCAACAAAAGGAAAAAGATGAAAATCAGACACACAAACAGAGACTGCCTTAACCAACCTAGTGATACACACACACACACACACACACACATACACACACACGCAATGAAGAACAGCTTGCACTCATACACATGGCCATCTCTCATTATTGTTAAAACTAAAAAACCTAACAGACACACTTATTACTAGATGCTGAGTTGATCCACTGCTCACAGACACTTGCCACAGCTAACTCTCCAGGCTGCAGGACAACAGCTTGACTTTCTAGTAGACTGTGGTGCTACTGAATCAGTGATCAGTCAATAAACTTAATGGTTGCTATATTAAAACTTTGAGATGTTTTTTAATGACTGAACAATACAAGAGATTTACAAAGTGAAGACATTGAAAGTTTTTTCTTATTTTTAATGTGCATTCCTGTCACGTGCTGTCCTATCAACTTGTTGGGTCGAGATCTGATGTGTAAACTTGGGATTGTCATTGTGTCAGGGAAAGATGGCTTGATCATAACACAAGTGAAGAGAATGTTGTAAAATGTTGAATACATGTCAGATTCACTGCCGTATGCATATGAGTGGAGATTACAACAGACCTCTGCTCTGAAGAACCACAACAACAC
>JAMQGT020012543.1:0-49362 GCA_024447675.2 Pterophyllum scalare | reverse complement strand
ACAAGCTGTCGCTCCCTTACCTGTCCCATAGACGTTGTCAGCCAATCAGTTGTCGGCCGACTCATACGTCACCGTGCAGCGTGGCTTCCTGGAATGGGACGCAGCCCCGCCCCGTGTATTTCTATACGCCCCACAAAGGATTGATATTATAAACAATAAATAACGATGAGTGTTTATTCCCTCCTGTGAGAGCTGAGCGTCTCTGATGTAGAGGATCATATTGGCTGAATTATGAATTATGGGATGTAATCATCATGAAGTGCATTCAGGGGCAGTGGTGACCCCTCCGGTGACCCCGCCCCCCTCCCGGATGTCTGTTTGATCTCAGACACGTTTTCAGGAGCTCGTGCAGATCTTGAAGCTCACGCTCCAAATATTTTGTTTTTGTAATCTGATTACATTTCAGACAAACGGGACTCAATCACATTAATAAAAACATCGTCACCGTAGTTTGTTGTTGTTAATATGAATCCTTTGTGCATAAATACACGGGGGCGTGGCTGCGTCACTGCAGGTATCAACACGACGGGTCGAATGCTGATTGGCTACGTTTTTTTAGAACAGGTAAGGGAGTGACAGCTTGTTCGTACCTGCGTCACTAACTCTCCTCAGACGGTATTGTTCCCGGTGTATTTGAGATGTACCGGATTCACGGAGGATGACTTCAGGAAGATCCGCGTGTCTCTGCTGGACTCTGCTGTCGGTCTGTGTCGTGGTTTTGGCCTCAGACGGTGAGCTCTCCTCCTCCTCCTCCTCCTCCTCCTTCTTCCTCTTCAGGCTTCACGAACTCGGCGCTAAACTTTACTTTCATTTTCTCTATAAAACTGTCATAAATCTGTAACCTTAGTTATGGCACGTATCTATTTTGGTCACATTTACTTTGTGTGGTTTAGAATATAAATTTGTGTTGTGTATTAAGGGTTACACTCAGGGTTACACATTTAAAACAGAAAACGTATGAAGCGGAGAATAAAAACCGTCCCCGCTGAGGAAAACATCCGGAGGTGAAGGAGAGGTTACACGGAGCAGCTCGGTGCTCAGAGTCACACTGATTAATAAGGTGGGGGTGGGTGTAGCTGATGTGGGTCTGCTGTGGTGGAGAAACAGGAAGCCCACCTTAGCCCGCCCCCCTGCTCTCAGCTTCAGCACAAAGGGAGGATTGTACAGAGGACCTGAAACATCTTAAAGGCTGCAACAAAGAACCAGAGCAAACTGAACCATGATGCTCCTCAAAGCCCCTTTGATCAGGTTAATAGAAGCTCCTCAGTTAGAGCCTGTGTGCAGTAATAATCAATCACAGCAGCAGCTGCAGGTTTATTTCTATATGACTCAAAATGTTTCACTGACTGCTCTGACAGGCAGAAGCTGAAACAGATACAAAGATCTGAGACGGGACGATTAAAAGTGTAAAGTTAAAGTCATGTGACGCCTTAAATATGAGGCGGTGAAACGGGTCAAATGTGACATCATCAGCTGTGAGTTAACAGGAGGGATTAAAGGAGGCTCTGTGAGCCTGAGGAGTCCTGGTGGTTGAAGCTCTCCTTTAGATCTGAGCGTCCTCTCTGGATCAGCTGTGAGGCTCGGAGCCAGACCAGCTTTCATTTAACTCTGTAACACAGTCAGTGATATTCTGACTGCTCTGAAGGGTCTCTGCAGCCTTTCAGGGCCCCCCAGCAAAGACTCCCCATAATCAGGATGTAATCTGATTACAGGTCCTGGATCTTCATGTTAAAGCTGCCCTTTGTGCTCCCACAGGAATCTCTGCTAATGAATCAAAGAGTCTGCCGTAGAAGTGAAGAGACGGCCTTTGACCTTTACCCTCTGCTCTGTGCTGTTTGCTCTTTCAGACGAGGACATCATCACACCTGAGGTCGGACAGACCGTCACTCTGACATGTCGAGCTCCAACAGGAGGAACCATCCAAGCAGTGAAGTGGAGCAGAGGTGACCCTGGAGATCAGTACGTGCTTTTATTCCAGGATGGTCAGTCTGACCCAGAGAACCAGCATCCATCCTTTAAGGACCGGGTGGAGCTGCAGGACAGACAGATGAAGGGTGGAGACGTGTCTGTGATCCTGAAGGATGTGAGGACTGATGATGATGGAGCGTACGAGTGTCAGGTGTTAGTGGGAGCAACACGCTCATGGGAGACCATCAGCATCAGCTACCTGAGTGTTCATCCTGCAGGTGAGTCAGTGTGTCTGATCAGAGGTGAAGCTGCTTCCTGCTTGTTGGATTGAACTCTGTTCTTCACTCATCACCTGCCTGACACCTCTCACCTGTCTCTACCTGCAGGTTCAGGAGGATTATCTAATGAATCGGATCATTCTGATCAGTTTGGGTGTGGTTATTGCTGTTTTTGCTTGTGTTTGTTGGTGTTTATCTGATCTACAGTAATATGCAAGACTAACACGTTGGCGTTCTAATCGTCGCCGGATAAACTTCAGGTATGAAATGTCTGATTTTTCCAGATGAACTGTGAATCTATCACTGATGTTGTTATGTTATTATTATTATACTGATGTTAAGACATTAAAACCATTTTTAATAATGACATAATTTGAAATAATAAGGAAACTGATAACTGAGATGTTTTAAAGAGTCTGATTTATGTCAGTGTGACGTCCATAATATCAGTGATTATGGACCAATCAGAGCGATGCAGGAACATATTTAGTTATGAGGGTTTAAAAATCTCAACATTTAATCCTCTGATCAGTTTGAGGGCCTGAAACTGAAAATATTAAGTATGAAGGCAAAAATCTGCTGGTTCATTAAATCATGAGCTGATGGGGTCAGGGGTCAGGTGGGAGGTCCTCACTGACCCAACGACCATATTAGGAAAATCTGTAACTTAAACTTAGTGTCACAGGATCAAAGTTCAACCAAAGCTGAGTTTGTGTATCTGCAGTGAACATCTGTAGAGGTTATGATGTGACCGACTCATGTTTGATTTGATTATTATGGTTCCTTCAGGTCGGTGCGGTCGACCAACACTCAGCCGCTCCACCCGTGAACATGAACACATGATGATCAGCACTGCTTCACCTTCTGATGGTTCCTGTATCTCCTCGGCTCCTCCTCCCATAAAGGCTAACACAGCAGCTGCTGTGACTCCTGGAGGACGACCCTCCTCTGATCGTCTCCGTTTGTCTATAGATCCATATTTCCTGCTGCTGCACACAGCTGCAGGCTGATGAAGCTGATGTGTGTGCGCTTACATGCTGTAAAGTGTGTCTGTGTGAGAAATCAGACACAATAATAAAAGAATGAAATCATTGTTGTGTTTGTGTTGTGTTTGTGTTGTTGTTGTGTTTGTGTTCCATGAGTTCCTCTGACAGGACCCAGCTGTGCTTCATTCCCTCTGAGCTCCATCCTCTCAGCATCACTGAGTTTCTCTCAGGTGAGCTGATGTCAGGCTGCGTGCAGACACCTGGCTGTGAAACAAACCTGCTGCTCACCTGTTCTCTGATGGTGTGGATGGATCATGTGGATCAAACAGCTGCAGGTCCTCCAGATGTTTTTATAAAGCCTTGAAAGCTCTGAGGATCAGAGGATGTTCTCTCCATGTTTCAGCACAGATTGATGTTCACTGACCTGTGATGAGCTTCTGCTTCCTAACAACCCTCTGTGGTTGTGTCTGACATGTTTGCTGAGCTCTTGTTGAGTGTTCACAGGTAATAATGTAAAATGGAACAAAAACAGAAGAAATCCTCTGAACATACTGAGTTTCCAGCTCATTCTGATGGAGAAGAAACACATTCTGGGATCATTTTACTGAAACCTCTCACACCAAGGTCTGCAGCAGAAGCTTCAGTGAGCAGCTCACAGAGCCACCAGCTCCTGATGGTGGATGAAGGTTTGGGAGAGGACACACTGAACCCGTCCCTGCTGAGGAACATCACGGTCTCAGAAAAGATCACGACTGCTGCTCAGTCCCTGAACGAGCTGCAGAGGACCAAAGAGGATCTACTTCCAAAGAAGCAGACGATCTGAAGGAGGAAGCACATGTGCCCAGCAGTTTGCTGGCTCATTTTCCAGAGACCCAAGTCACATCATCTCCATCCACTCCAGTGGACTTTGTTTTACTGCATGTCGGCTCACTTCCTCTGTTCTCAGTCTTTGTGCCCCCTGAAGGAAGCAGCTCTGATTTTAGATCATGAAACATGTACATGAAAGCTGGTCCTGACCCCGTCTTCTTTCTGCAGTAGTTGGTATGAACTGAATCTGTTAAAGCTGCAGATGGATCACGTGAAACCAGAATGAATCAGTGGAAGCATGAAGAAGCACTCCTCTGTGTGATGTTCTGGTGTTTTCCACATCATAACCTGCTGATGTGTTCAAACCTTTGAGGAGCGCAGAGTTCTGAAGCTTTTCTGTGATGAAGCTGCTTCTCATCAAGCTGCTTCCTAATGAAACTGTCTTCATTGGACCACACACATGCAGGTCACAGGCCAACGACCCTTTGATAGGAGCTGTATGAAGCGTGATGTGAGCTCAGCAGCATCCACCACCATCATTGATCAGTCAGTCTGTTTTCTCCACAGTCCTTAGGAATTATTTCACTGCAGGTTTCTTCTTGAAACACTTTAAACTGTAACTGTGACCAACTGGGGGGGGGGGTGTAAAAAGCTTAAGTACCGCTGTTTGAACATCTGAGTTTAACCAACATCTTCACAACATCTGCGTATCTGCATATCTCAGGTGATCAGAGATGTAAATAGATAGCACCACCCCACCCACGTGGTTTATTGGTGGCCACTAGGGGGAGATGTTTGACAGCAAATATGCGACACCTGCAGCTCCTCAGTGAAGCTTCCAGAGTTTCTTATGAAAATTAATGTGTTTGATTTGAGGTTCAGCAGATTACTGAGGAACTGTCTCCTCAGTCTGCTGTTCCTACTGGGAACTATTTCTACGTAACAATGACCTAAACTCAGGAAATGATGAAATAATAAAATAAAGGTTTTACACAGAGGACCCATAAAAATCTGTGTGAATGTTTTGTGTATTAAAACTATTTTTACTGTCCTGTTCTTAATGTTCACACCAACATTTGAGCCTTTGCTCATCTCTGTCACTGAGACTCTGAGTAAAGGTGAGCAGTACGACTTTAAACAGTGATGCTGCACACAGAGCTGAACAAACACACTGAACACAATCTGAGTTTAATTCATGCTGACGTCCAGATTACAGAGCTGTGAGGAGGACTGCTGCAGTCTCAGGTAGTCCTGGGATCAGTGACTCAAAACAACCTCCATCAGAGCGCACCACTACCTACAGCCATTCAACGACCCGACCTTTGACCTGCACTGACGCCTCTGATCTCAGCCGGCTGCTAAACCAGGACCGTCAGCAAGGTGCAACACCCACAACACACACATTCACACCAAAATCTTCACACACACTTACGGTTATGGTACAATGATTGGTGTCAAACAGGCTCCAACTACCACCCTGACCCTTTGATTACTGCAGGGTTAACAGTGTTAATCTTTGTGTTGATGATGTGGGTCAAATCACAACAACACAAACGTTAAGTGTGCAGTCTTCATGTAAAAGTGTGAGTCCGCTCTGTGTGTGTGTCTGTGTGTGTGATCGGTACAGCCGCTTCCTGCCGCACCCACTGTTGTGTTTAAAAACTACAAATCCCATCCACCCCTGCGCAGCTGCCTCAGTTTGACCTAAGATGGCGGATTGTTTTAGCACAGATGCTAGCTTCTTGTAGCAAGAAAGGACGCGGGCACACGGGCACACGGACACACACACGTCTCGTTCCGGGTCGGCGGGTTTCCCGCAGACTGTCCCTCAGTCCGCTGGATCCGTAAATAACGATCCTGCAGGTTTAGCGCGCAGAGGGGGAGGAGCCGCAGGCGCAAAGACTCACGGGAAGTTGGTGTTCGAGTGGTTCCTGCAGTGACGCTGTGGTGTTGCCCCCTGAGGCCGCTGCTGATCTGAGATCTGCTCTGTGAGGGAGTCCACAGGAACAGTTCAAAGGTTTCCTGCTGTCAGCGCTCCGTAAACCCCGCTGTAATCAATGCTGCTGCAATAATAAGTGTCCCACAGACATGACGAGCACAAAGGCAGAAGCACATTTAGTGTCCATGACATCGAAAGAGTCCCTGAACAACATATAAACACACACCTGTGTACCTGTGTGTCTGAAAGCAGCTGTTGGAGGAAAAATGTCTCCAAAGTATTAAAATCCCTGCTGATTTTGTCCTGTGCCAACAATTAATGGCAAACATGAGTTCAAATTAATCATTTTAATAAATAACTCAATTACTGTTCTGATCTCCTCGATCCATGTTACCCATAATCCGTCCATGCTGGTTCCCACAACATCTGCCACTGACACTGATGGAGCTGTGCTGACACCACGGGTGGAGCTCAGATGATGATAATGATAATAATAATAATGATAATAATAATAATAATAATGCCGTAGACTTATAAAGCACTTTTCACGGTACTCAAAGCACTTTACAATTCTGTGCACCTTTCATTCACACCTCCATCATGGTTGGTGGTGGTAAGCTACAATGTAGCTCCAGCTGCCCCGGGGCAGACTGAAGAGCTCTGTGGCTTCAAACCAGGCTGCTCAGCCCGACGCTGGGAACGCTCCGGCTAACACCGTACACCAGGCTAAGAGCGCGCACACGCACACACACACACACACACACACACACACACACACTCAGAATCCAGGTGTGCCTCAGTGTTCACGGTTCTCTGAGGTCTGAAATAAGTGAATCAAAGGTCAAAGGTCGAGAATAACAGTATGAATGGGAGCCGCACTGCAGTTTATTCCCTTTCACGTTCACTTTCAACACAAATGTGCTGATTTTAACACATCTTCCTGTTGTGGTTTGTGACTGTGAGCCGCCTTAAACTGAGAACAAACCAATCACAGCTGCTCTCTCTTCTGTTACGCTGCACTCTGAAGACCAGCTGTTTCCTCCGCTTTGAACGCTGTTACAGCAGTTTGTGTCTTTAAACTCAGCGACAGTTATAAATGTAATACCCAAAGTGACCAGTAGGTGGCAGCAGAAAGATTCGTGCCCATTTCAGGCTGCTCTGTGCTTTAGAAGGTAGGCGGGGCTTTGTGCTGGGATATGCGCTAGAAGTAGTTTATCAGACACTAAAATACTTCCAGCTCTCTGCTGAGAAGCTGCTATCAGACAATTTTCAGTTTTTGTAACAAAGAAAATGTAACAATTATTTTTTTAAAAAAACAGCATTTTTGCCGTGCCTGCTGCTGGTATTTAGTTTCAGGATTGACTGAATAAATAAACAGTCTTCAGCCTCAGGAACATCCTGCACTGAAGCCTTCTGAGCTGTTCTCAGCAGCTGAGTGACAGCCCAGCTGTTTTTTTAGCCTGTGCACTGAAGCGAGGCACGAATCGGTTAGCCACAAACAAACGTGTCAAAATTTCCAGCTTGCATCTTTTTTAAGCCCACAACCACGCGAGAAAAACACACGAGAACAAGAGTTTATTAAAGCCTCAGAGAAGCTACATCATCCCCGCAGCAGCTGATAAATATGAAGATACTGATGAGCTAACGTGCATTAACATACTTACAGCTGATTATCAAGAAAACAGTTTTAAACTCCAGATAAAAAGGATGAGATTTTTGAGTCATGTGGGTCAATTTTATCATTAAAGATATTAAAATATGAATGTTTTGAAGGTGTGGGCGTACTCTGAGGTATGTCTGAGGTGCTGGGGGAGCAGCAGCTGGACGTCGGCGGTTGGACTACTTCAGGTAAGAGTAGATGGCGTCTGGCTCTGGTTTAAAGTCTGCACACAAACACACACAGTTCACACATGAGGGTTTTCTCTGTGAGACCCGAGTGAGCTCGTGTCAGGATGTGGGTGCTGGGCTCTGTACAAAGGTGAAGGTAAAGAAGAGCCGTACCTCTGCTCTTCTTCGGTCTGCTGGTTATCTGCCCATAACTGAGGTCTTCTGCTCTCACTGCTGAGTAGACTGCAGCTGGATCGCTCTCTGCAGAGTCAAACGGATATTGGAAAGCATATTTTTGATTATGCAGAGATTAGGAGATAATAGCTCTTATAAATAACATCAGTTTTTTCCACTTCTTAACACCTCTGCTGTGAAACGCAGAGACCACAAAGAACTGTGGAGTGTTTGTGTCAAAAAGGAAGGTGGCCGACCACAGAGCTGCCATCTTCTCTCAGAGCAAACTGACACTCACCACAGAGCACAAAGCAAACAGGTTCTCACAGCACGAGCTGCCAAATCAGTACACAGTGCAGTGAGAAGAGTCATCAGCATCAGGCTGCAGGTAACTAGAACCAGCAAGAGGAAGTCTCTGCTTTGGTTTCTCTGCAGGACTTTAAAGAAGTCAGAATGGTTCAGCAGACCTAAGATCCTTTAGTCAGTTTAGACGTCTCATAGTCACAATAAATGATTCCTGCTGATCCTGCGTGTGTGTGTGTACCGAAACCAGACAGCAGACTGGCTGCAGATCTGCTGATACGGGTACAAAACTGATCATCAACCTGTGACCGAGGGTCTCCATGTGCACTTATGGACGTCCTCATGTTTGAACTATCAGATAGTCCAATCAGAGAACACCGCTCAGGTTCTGATCAGGCCGGCCGTTCCTCCCAATCACACCCCTCCAGGTCTCACTGTCATCGCCCACATGAGTACTGAAGTCTCCCAGCAGCATGATGGCATCTCTGGATTATCATCATCCTGCTGGGAGAACACATTTTAGGGTCCAAACAAACTGCTGCAGCATCTGTGTGCAGCACAGAGGGAAACACAGAGATTAGAGCAAGACGACAAGTACGCACTTTGTGTCCTTTTATCTGTGACATGAACTGATACAAAGCAGCAAGTTCGCCTCAAGCCCAACCTGATTCACAGCTGTAATAAACTGAAGTACACACAGGTGGAGCCTGAAATATGAAACTATTTTTTTCCCAGCATTTTTGTTCTCTTATAGCTTCAGATGCACTGGAGAAATCCACATGAAATCTTTAGGGCTGAGAACTATATGGCAGCACGGTGGTCAGCACTGCTGCCTCACAGTTAGAACACCATCTGGAAGGCCTGGGTTTGATTCCACCTTGGCTCAGGCCCCTCCCTCTCTCTGTGTGGAGTCTGCATGTCCTCCCCGTGTCTGCGTGGGTTTCCTCCCACAGTCCAAAGACCTGCACTTACTGGGGTTAGGTTAACTGGAAACTCTAAATTGCCCGTAGGTGTGAATCAGAGTGTTTGTCTGTCTCTCTGTGTTAGGCTGGTGACCTGTACAGGTGTACCCTGCCTCTTGTCATGTGTCAGCTGGGATAGCCCCTCCCCCGGCCCGAAAAGTTCAAAAGGAGCATTCTGTGTAATCTTTGAAGGATCATATCACCATGTGGGATAGATGCCTGAAAAATGGAACACTTAATTATGTTACATGAACAGTTTGTTCTCTTGTGGGATTAAATTGTTATCTTGTGTGCACAAAATAATTATTTTGTTTGCTATAATTTCCATAATTTGTGACTTCAATAAATAATATCCAATAAATTGCACAAACCAGTAAAACTCATAGTATTCCCATTAGCCCCATGCTAAGATGTTAGCATGGTGAATATAGCTGTTCAAAGCCTCAGAGCAGTGATGAGCAGCTGTACCTCTCATCTTTGGCTTGTTTCTCTTCTCTCTGATGATGATTTGCTCGTAACCGACGCCGTCAGCTGTCACTGCCGAGTACACTGTAGGTGGATCCCTCTCTGCACACACATCAGTGAGAGGAATGATTTAACGTGTCACCTGAATATGAAGCAGTGAATCAGGTAAAAGGCACAGGAGTGAGTTCATGCAGTTACCAACCATTGTTCCCTCTCTTTAAAGCTGCAGCTCAAGTGTTAGCTTTACATATCACAAACAGGATGTTGAACAACTGCAGCAGTGTTCGCTTCAGCCAACCACAGACCACAAACACACAGTCCAGCACATGAAGAACACACAACACACAGCAGCAAAAATTAAAGACAAACATTCACATCTGAGTAAGATGATCCAGATAAAAGAACCAAACCAAATTAAAACAAGGGTGTCAAAAGCAGAACGTACAAATGTAAATGTTAAAAGAAGTTAATGTTCATTTCAGGGTTAAAATCTCTTTGTGTTACTGTTCCAGCGCCACACATTTTTACACTTTTTACACACATTTTTTTCTAATTACTTTACAAATAAAGCCCAATAACTATTGAAAATTAAAACTGTGGCCATATTTATGGCTGTTTACAAAGGAAAGACATTTCCAGATTTGCCTTCTTGAATGAACTTAGTGTCAAATCACACACCTTCAGCCATGACTTTGATTTTAGAAGTCTGAGTCATCGTCCCGAGCCCCAGTGTTATACGTTTGTGTAGTTTAATTTCTATAGTTGTGTTTCTAAGTTTGCTTACAGTTTAGGTTCTTAGTTTATTATAAATTTCTGTATATAATTATTTAGTTCCTGATTCCCGTGTTCTTGTATTGTGGTGCTGTGTTATCCCTCCTGTGTCTAGTCTTTGGTGTTTGTGTTTCTGGTGTCTTTGTCTTCCCTCTTTAGTTAAATGTGTAGATTCTCTCTGTGTGCCAGACTCCCGTGTGTCGAGTCTTCGTGTGTCATATTTGGCCACTTCCTGTTTTACTTTGACAGTCCCTTGTCCCATGTGCTTTGTGTTTAATTTTGCTTCCTGCGTCTCATTCATGCATTTGTTTCACCTGTGCTCCCCACCTGTTTGTTTTCTTTGCTTTCATAATAGAGGCTCATTGAGTTAATACAGCGCTGCCTGCTCTGAGTCCTGCAGGTGGGCCTCACCTTCACACAGTTCTGCTCACTCACACCATGATGGTCTGAAATGACTCAGTGTTTTATTTTGTTTCTTAGTTTAATTTTTTCAAACATGGGTGTTGGTCTGCAAGTGTCACTGTTTCAGTCACCTCAATCGAACCTTTATACTCGTCACCTGTTATCCAGCTCTCACCTGTGAGAACTGGCATGACACTGAACCCCAAATACCCCATGATGCACCTGGGTTTGCAGGGATCTGTGTGTAGATGCTGTTTGCAGTGTAAAAACTGCTTTGACTGCAAGGCAATAGTAAATATTACCTCTGCTGCAGCTGGTTGGTTGTTGATGATGTAATATATTGATGTCACTGTACGTGATGTCATCCTTTGCAGCTTTGCCTCGACCTGCTGAAATGTTTCAAATTAAACAACAAAATATTTAATTATAAAAAAATGGAAACAATATTTTTAAATGTGTAATAAGTAAAACTAGCGGTAAAATTTAAATTAATGTAAATGAAAAATAATCATCTTGAAAATAATAGATTGTGCAGCAGAACTAAACCACAAGTCTGAATCTCACCTGTAGCTTTTCTACCAAAACGTCGTCTCAGCAGCAGAACCAGTAACACCAGTAGAACCACAACACAGACTGATCCAACAGAGGAGATCACAGAGAGAACAGGAGAGGTGGATGTAGGTGGAGGTGTGGATGTAGGTGGAGGTGTGGTGGTGTGTCTCTCTAAAATAAAGCAAACACAGTCATTAAGTTGTGGTCACATTGTGAATGTTGAAAGCTGCAGAAACACAGACAGGTGAGTGTGTCACCTGTGACAGTGATCCAGCTGGATGGAGACTCTCCATGACCGCTGATGTCACACTTGTAGAGGCCTTCATCAGACCTGGAAACATGCTGGATGGTCATGTGACCTGTAGGCTGCTTCCCGATGAGGGAGCCATCTTTATAGAAAGCAGCTGGGAGGTTGGAGGGAGTGGTCTTTGTTTGACAGAGCAGAGTGACGTCATCTCCCTCCATCACAGGGAGGACAGGACTCTGCAGGATCACTGATCCACCTCAACACAGAGACAAACTACAGCATTTCATCCATTTACACACAGCTTCATCAACACTAACTCCACACACTCAGCTTACCAGTGACTGTGAGCTGAACCATGTTACTGATGGCACCCTCTCTGGACTCACACCAGTAAACTCCACTGTCTGATAGAAAAACACTGATGTTACAGGAAGAACCAGCTGGTTTTCCCCACCCATCTCCACACTGAGTCCTCTGTTCTTTGCTTGTGTTCCTCCTCAGAGTCCATCCAGCAGAGCTGTCGTCCTCCTCACAGCTCAGAGACACAAAGTCTCCTTCAAAGAACTGAGAGCTGCTGGGACTCACAGTCAGACGAGCTGTGAGGGTTACAATGAAACATGAAGCCAAACAGGTCATATTAGTGAGCATTTATCAGGTTGAAGCTGTGACAGAAGAAGGTTACTGACCTTGGTTTGTTGTGCAGCTCAGCAGTGAGATCAGAACTAAAGAGAAATGACACTCAGGTTGGTTTGACATCAACACACAAAGAACAACTCCACACAAACAGCTGACAGACCCACAAACTCGTCTCTCTGATAGATCTGCTCATTTCAGAGCTTCAATAAAGCCACAGTACAGTGATGTGTCCTCTGTGCAGCTGTGTTCATGTACTCAGGGACTGATTTGAGCTTTTCACTGCCTGCTGTGTTTCCTCCTGAGCAAAGATAAAGAGTCAGTTCAGACCTGCAGTTGGTCCTCATGGTGTTTGGAACTTGAATTCAGCCTGATTTGTTTTTCATGTCTTCTCCTCCATCATCAGTTATCAGGAGAGCAGACAGTCAAAGGTCAATCATTCAAACAAACACAGAGATTCTACTTACAGAGCAGACACAGCACAGATGTTTCCTTCATCGTCCTTCTCGCTCATTTGAGGGTTTTTTCATTTCTCTCACTGACACCAAGTAAAGCCCCGCCCTCTTCCTCTGAGCACCAGCAACACTATTGGTGCAGAGTGTGGTGTGTGTGTGTGTGTGTACGTCCCCCTCAGTGAGAGAGGCAGATATGAGCTGAAACAGGAATCAAACCAGGGACGCTGCTGTTATGGAGCTGAACTGGAACCATTCACACACTGAGGCCCTCTGAACACATTTTAATTACAGCTGTGCAGAGACACACTGATGACTGACTGCAACACTATGATTCACATTTTAAAGCAGGGATCCTCACATCCAGGCCTCGGCAGTCGGTGTTTCAGATGTGTCTCTGCTTCAACACACCTGAGTCACATATAGAAGTCATTAGCAGGACTCTGGAGAACTTGACTGCATACTGAGGAGGTAAATCAGCCATTTGACTCAGGTGTGTTGGATCAGGGACACATCTAAAACCTACAGAACACCGGCCCTCGAGGCCTGGATGTGAGGAACCCTGTTTTAGATTAACACTGTCCTCACACAGGCTTTAATATGGCCAGTAGAGGGAGCTGTAACATGATAAGTATGTGCTGTTCCTAACATTCCACCTTAAAAGTTGCTCTTTATCTTTCAGTGAATTCCTGGTTCCAGTCTTGTTTAAATATCATTTGGAAAGATGAGAGAACAGGAAATATATTTGTTTATTTCATTTTTGATGTAACTTAAACTAACAATAACATGGTAACAATGGTGCCGTTTGCTTATCACACAAATGTCATATTTTCTCTAATTAGTGACATCTACCTAATTACATTCTCAAAATAAAAGCCCTCTAATATTTCCAGGGTCAAAGATCATTCATGTGTTTACAAAGCTTTTATTGTGAATTTCTTTAAGGAACATGTTGCTGGAAACTAGTGGTGTGTGATACTGCAAACTTATATATTGGTCTGATACCAAGTAACTACAGGCCCAGTGTTGTCAATATCGATACTGATACCAATACTTTTACTTTACAAAGGCAGCTTTTGTAGGTGAGAGCAGTGTGTCATGATTTGATATGAATCACCATCAAATTGCCAAATCTGAATGCAATTAAATGACCACTAAATCACTCTGATCTTTACTTTCCACAATAATCAGTTACAACAATAAAACACACTTTCAGCTTCTGTTATTTAAATGTGCTGTGTGTGTGTTCTTTCAGTTCCAATAAAATAAACTAACACAATTCAGTGTGCTGAATATATTATTTGAATGTCTGTATATAGTCTTTAGGTAATCAGTCTGCTAAAGTAACAGTTATGATGACGATAACACTTTAAGGCTGAAGCTCTAACACGAGTTATCAGTAAACAGTGTATTTTACTATATGTAATATTAGAGCCAGCAGGCTAATAAGCTATATCAGATTATTAATGGTGCTTCATTCAGTGGTGGTTCCTGATATGGGCGACATGGGCAGCCGCCCAGGGTGGCTTTTTATCTAGGGCGGCATGCCCGCCCCTAACCTCCCCCCCCCCCAGGCCGGTAGCTGGTGACAGTGAAGGCCACAGGAGAAGGAGCTGATAAGCATGCTACACGTCCCCCGCTACACAACGCAGCATCTTGCATATTTCAGTAACTGTAACTGTGTCTGATCCTGTGTATAAAAGTAGGGCTAAGATAGAGAGCGGGGTCAGACTTGTGTGAAGCTGCACTGATTGGCTGTGTTAGACAGCTTCAACAACTCTGAACCAGAGTACTCTGTAACCTGTTTGAGATGGCTTTATTACATTTAGTAACTGATTACTTATCCTGTGTGTTGTCTGAGATCTTTCCGATTAAAGAGCACGCAGAACCTAAAAGGATTAAGGTGGTTTTCAGGTTCTTTCAATACATCTGTATATTTATAAAATTATATATAGATAAAGGTAGGCAGCAGGGTGTGGTGGGGTTGCTCGCCCTGGGCACCAAACAGGCTAGGACCACCACTGCATTCATGTGTCCAAAACAACCTTGTGTGATGTCAGTGGGGAAATACAGTACTCCCTCTGGTCCAGTTCAGCAGACTGATTGGCTGAACAGCTAAACTTTGACCTTTAACCTCTGAGTCTGAACAGAACTTCACTCTCTTGTGCTGAGCTCCAAATATATAAAGATATTCCCCCTGGGAATATGTCTGAATATGTTCACCAAATATAATGGTCAGAGCACAGAGTGAAGACCATCACTTGTTGTTGGAGTGCTTCTTGGTGCAGAGCTTCTTTAACAGCCCTGCTCTGCTCTCAGTCTTTTATACCTTTATTTTACCAAATGTCTGAGAACCAGGGTCAGCCTCAGATCTCAGTCTGCAGCAGGGAGACGGTCAGGAGCAGGTTTACTATCAGGTTTTATTTGAGTTCTTCTTGGATACATCTGTTTTACATGCAGGAGGTTGGTTCAGTTCAGTTCACTGAGCCATCAACCTTTACAGCCACAGAAACAAATGAATATAGACTGGATCAAGAAAGGCATTTAGTGCATAGACAACTTTATCAATGATGAAGCAACAACTCCTTCAATTTATAATAAATAAATCAACAGTATTTGATGAGCTCTGGAACTGATCAAACTAAACTGAAGTAACAAACAGACTGAAGAGTCTCCTTCATGAAGTTAAAGCCTCTCAGATCAGAGGAGGAAACATCTGACTGCAGCTCCATGGAAATAATTTCTCTTTGGTTTATTAATACTGAAAGGGCACTTTGTAAACTCAGATTGAGCAGCAGCTGATCAGTGATCAGTCCTGAACACTGAGATCAGCGGCTAACCTGGAAGCTCAAATGAATACACAATGATTTCAAATCTGCAGCTGACTGCTGTCGGTGCTCCGATCATCTGGATGCTCACTGACAGCTCTGAGAGTCACAGTCCAGCTGTGAACCTCTGAGAGGCTTCAAACAGGCTGCGGTTCAGCAGAAGGAGGATGTGGATCCTGATTCTGCTGTTTGTGTTTCCTGTAGATCACAAAACCTACAGCAGCAGCAAGAAGAAGCAGAGCAGAGACTGAGAGACCAACGATCAGACCAACAGATCCTCCATCCTCTGAGGTTCCTCCTGTTGGACCTGCAGGTAGAAAGAGGTGTGAGGTGTCAGCTGTCAGGTAGGTGATGAGTGAAGAACAGAACAGAATCCATTTCCTCTTCAAACTGCTGTCAGACATTATCTACTGCACTCTGATCACATCACTCAGACCAGCTGCTTTCTACAAAGTCTCATCAACAACATCTTTAGAAACAAACATCAACAACCAGGAAGCAGCTTCACCTCTGATCACAGACACACTGAACTCTGCTCACTCACCTGGAGGAGGAGGAGGAGCAACAACTCTCAGGTAGATGGTGCTGATGAGGCTCAAACTCCTGCTCCCACTCTGGATAACGCGACACTCGTATGTCCCAGTGTCATTAAACGTCACGTCCTTCAGGATCACAGACACGTCTCCATCCTTCATCTGTCTGTCCTGCAGCTCCACCCGGTTCTCAAAGGATGGATGCTGGAACTCTGTATCAAAATGACCATCCCGATACAAAAGCACATGTTCTGGTTCCAGGTCAGCTCTGCTCCACTTCAAAGCTAAAATGTTGTTGTTTGGAGCTCGACATGTCAGAGTGACGTTCTGCCCAACTGTGATGGTTTTCTGCTCTGAAAGAGGAAACAAGCAGAGAGGTTAAAGGTCAGGAGAGATTACAGAGCTCTCACCCATAACAACCAAACATAATACACAATACAAAGCCATCCTCTGAGCTACTGCAACTCTTTTATGTAGCTACAGCTGTTTGAATACACCAAACAAAAAGCTTTGTAGCTGGACACACAACAACACATGACACTGACACACTTCATCAACACATATTGATGTAAGGTGGAGAAAGCAGTGATGGTGCTGTGAGGGAGAAGCCAGCACCACTAAGACAAGAACGCAGGAGAACGTCTGACTGCAGAAACTTAAATCATACTGTCTGAGGAGGAAGCCAGATAAGGTCCACCTGTTACTACAAGTTAAAAAGGCTGGTGCTAAATGAAGGGAGATGCTGAATATCTTTCCAATGAGCTAGTCCCTCTGGCTCAAGTAAAACATAAAAGTTCTGATATCAAAGTTGATATGAAAAAAAACAACAACAGGTTATAAGAAATCAGCTGATCTGTCAGCCCAAGATGAGAACCACTGCAATGAAAACCTGCAGATAAACAGGAACATCTAGCAAGGATGGAAGTTAATGTTCATTAAAAAGGATAAAGTCGACACATCTTCAGTTAGTATAAATGTGCGTGTCAAAGGTTTGCAGATGCAGTTTACGCACTAATGTGTTAATGACACATTTCTGCTGCCATATTAGCAAAGCCTAAAACACAGTCAGCCTGTGCTGCTCCTGCACGGCTTCCTTTGGCAGTATCAAAGAGATCCATCACAACAAGTTTATGTAATAATCGCACTCCCGCAGTGGAGCATCCACACCGCCTTTAGAGCATGTGGAAATGTGGAAAAAGAGGGGTTTGTGTAAACGTGGCGCGTCACGCCGTTTTAAACTGAAACTACGAGCAGAGCCTTCTCCCGACCAGGTTCTGTTGGGCATCTGTTACCGTGGAGACTGAGAGAGCTGCCTTCACATTGAGAGCTTGAGATGAGCCATGTTTAAGCCAAGTTTAAGCCAAGTTTAAGCTTGGCATGCCTCGCTAACACGTTAATGTGCCTGGTGGCACCGTCAGATGCCATGATCCGAGTCACTCGTTCTGGCTCTGGATCTCAGAGGGACACGAAGTTTGGTTTGTAAGGGTTAAAGCTCACCTGCAGAAACAAACACAAAGACAAACAGCGAAGTCCAGCAGAACGACAAAAATGTTTCGGCAGTCATTTCCGCGTTCCACCCAGCGTATTTTAATCCCACAGTTCATAGCGAGGCACCACGTGATCACTGAAGTAATCAAGAGCATTGATAAAGTGGGGTAGGTCATATAAATGTTGATTATGAGTAGTGATGGACAAAAGAGGCTTGAACCACCTAAATGTTTGAAGCTGTTCTCGAGCTACACGGATGTTTCCAACAGTCTGACGCGCGTCTGCACAGCTGTCAGCATCACACACGCGTACACGCGCAGACGCCGCATTGAGCGGGGCGGCCCTTTGCTGTGATACGTCAGCGCGTCCGCCATATTGGATGTGGCAGATCTGAGCTGTAAACCAATACAAGCGAAAGTTATTTAAGTTAGTGCGTTTCATTCACACATTCAAATATGCACTACTGTACACTGGGAAACTAATAGGCACAAAAATAACGTAACTTTCTCTGATAATTAAAAATGTTAAATAATCCACATGTGTATGTTAGGGGGCAGCATCAAACCAGCGCATGTATTTCCAATGTTTTTATGAATGTTTATGGCTGCCGATGTTTGTAACATTGTTACCGTGATGATAAATGTCTACAATAACCAGATCCTGACATGGAGATATGACATCTGCAGGTTTATGAATTTAATAACTTTTCAAGTTATAATAACTGTTCAAGGATCTTTTTGATGAAGTTGGGTTTGTATTAATGATCTTTAAGGCAAGAAATGAATAAAGCTCATAAATTAAAATAAGAAACTGCAATAAGCATTGATCCACTTCTTTTAACAGTAAAACTGTATACTAAAATTATAGATCCATCTTTGATTACATACAATAAAATTTTAGGGTTTAAAGGTGAAACAACCATAAAGTGCTATATCCAACTTTTTTTTAAGAGTTCATTAATAAAATGTATTATTATTATTACTATTACACAGAAACAAGGGGCAAGAAGCACAAATGCAAAAACAGACCTATGTGCAGGCAGCAGCAAACAGGAGGACTGAGTTTGACCTTAATCAGTCTTTATCTGTATCACAGTAGTTAGTTCAGGCCAGTGTAGACTGACTTCATTGTCTGGAAATGCACCAAGGGACTGCATAATGGGTCACTGCAACGTCTGCAAATTCTGTTTTCATTATTTATTTATTATCATTATGATTATTAATTATTGCATTAATCTGGCTTATAAGTTGGAGGATGAAGAGACATTAAATTAACTTTATTTGCCACATAAATGTTAAGATCCTGTCAGAGGTGGCAGAGGTACAGACACTCCTCACTTAAGTAGAAGTACAGAGGCTTGAGTTAAAAATACTCTGTGAAAGTTGAAGTACTAATTTCAACTTTTTATTCAAGTAAAAATAAAAAGTACAGGCTCTGAAACTCAGAGTAAGAAAGTAAAAGAAACTCTTTGGTAAATGTTTCTAACAGCTATTGTTGTGTGACGCTAACTGAACTTTGTGCTATATTAAAACAGACAAAAGTAATAATAAAAAAGTTCTATTTGTTGTTACCTACATCCACTACCAGAACAAATCAGAGTTGGGCCGGGGGCGGGGCAAACGACTGCTCCCTTTATACCTAAATAATAAAGCTCATCATAACATCATTTTACAACATACACATGCCTGCAACAGCGGGAATGGTTATGTTATGAAGTGCCACTCATGTTAGCTTAGTCTGTAAAAATGTTTCACTTAGTTTATAATCTGTTGCCAAGTGACTGATGATGATGTTGGTGACGAGTTTTACCCACAATACACTTGGAGAAAATATCGGTGATCCACTTGAAAATTTGCGTGTCATAAAGTTAAATGTAAGATAAAATAAAGCCAATCATGCAGCACAACATCTTATTCAATATTTTACACCTACTACATCACTAAAGTCAGTCAGTCTTGTAAAGGTTTTAGTAACCATGACTCAGTCCTGACTGTGGCAACCTTTAAAGGCCCTGTGCAAAGCAATGAATCATGGGAGATGTAAAGTAGGCTGTACCTCTGGTCATATACCATGTTCATCTAGATGCACTAAGTAATGGGTCCAGCTTTCCTTGGACATGATAGAGGCCTAACTACCTAAAATTACTATCTCTCTCATCCAGGCCGACTCTAGGCCCGGGCCAGAAGCGTGCTGACCTCCCATTCCCTCCAAGAAGCTCTGCCCTGCCTACATTATAGAGGGTAACTCTGCCTCAACATATAAATGGAAAAATGAGTCTAATCAGGGGTTAGAGTGGGACTCACCAGGTGGGGAGACCCTGGTATCAGTTGTAGTGGCTCAAGGGAAAAGAATCACAATCATTTCTATTGCAGCTCCAGTAGATTTTCTGTGTGTGCCAGGCTGTGATCAGCTGCTGCTGCTCTGAGGTTTACTGCTCTGTGTGGATTTACACAACTGAATTTAACAGCATGTAACTCAGGATTTCACGAGCTATCTTTGCTGCTTTCCATTCCTACTGTCGGTGTAGGGATGCACTGAAAGTGCAGATATTTGTGTAACAATGTAGGGAGTAAAAGTAAAAGGAGGCAGTGGTTAGCACTGCTGTCTCACAGTTAGCCTAACATCTAGAAGGCCTGGGTTCAATTCCACCTGTCTCTGCAATTCAACCCATTAAATAGCATTTCGTCCACATTTTGTCCATTATGTCCTCTGTCATCTTCTTCTTGTGGGTTTGACCAAACCAGCCTAGAGCTGCATTACTGCCACCTACTGGAGTGGAGTGGATCAGGAGTTAGAAAAAACCCTCAGATTCTAAAAAGTTCTGCCTGAAAAGCTCTGTCCCCCCCACCCATGGTCCTTGTCTTGTACGTGGGACTACAAAATACTTTGATTTTGTTGTGTGAGAGACCTTTGACTTATGTAAAATGTATCCAGGCATTTAAAAACAACTGTTTTTTTTTTAAAGATCAGATTTGTATCGGTATCTGCAGATTTCCAAATGCAAAATATCGGTATCAGACATAAAGTGGTATCGTGCCATCCCTAATAAAGATGTAGATTGATCTATGGAGGAGGCAGCATTTAGCTGTAGCCTCCATCAAACCACAGCTACTCTGGAGAACTTTGTCCTCCTTTGGTTCTCTTTAAGTTGTGTTGGAGCCACAGAGAGGAGATCTTTGTTCTTCATGGAGAACCAGGGAGAAGGTTTGGACTTTCCTCTCAAACAGCAGAGCAGGAGACTCTCAGTACATTTGATTTCAGAGAGGAACGAAGAAGCAGCACAAACACACAGAGCAAACATGTAGAGACAAGCTGCAGCAGGTCTACAGTGAGTGTCTGCAGAGTTCAGTTTGTTGAGCTAAAAAGCTGAAAGATATTTTAAAACACTTACTGATTTTCTGGAGCGATCTCCTTGAATCCTCAAAAATTTTTCTGATCAGTATGGAAACAATTCCACTGAAAGATTAAAAAGAAATAAAAAATGTGATGTTGGTATATCCATCTGCTTTTTCAGTAGGTCAGAGGGAACCTGTGTAAGATTGATCACACACAGCCAACAGTTACACAGAAATATGAAGAAAAATCAAGATAAAACACGAGCTAAAACTCAGTGGGTAAAGCGGCCTCTGTACCAAGCAGCCACAGACCAAATAAAGCTGCATTTCCGTGTGTGAGCCTGTTTGATAGACACACCCTGCACCTCATAGCGACACCTCACCCACCACATTCCTGTCCATATGTGGGCTGAACACATAACACAAAGTAACAGGTGTGAGTTTTCATTTAACTTCTTTTTCCGCTAACACATGAAACACAAATAAATGACTTAACTAGTGATACAACCTGAAGCAGGCATACAAGACTGCGGCCCTCAACCACCTGAACATGACCCTATCCCTGCTCCTCTTCCCTGCGTACACCACCCTCAGGAGAAAAACCAAAGCTGTGAGTCAAACGGTGCACTCAGTCAGCTGAAAGTGATCATCAAGAGCTAGAGGAGTGCACAGATGTTATCTTAAATCAGATACTGTTCAGACACTGTCACTGTGAACAAGCAGATCTGGGTCTATCCATTCTATCACTCCCCTGGAGTGCTTCCCAGATTTTCCTGTACTTTGGTTTTGTAGTCCTCGAGTCTGTTGTGGTTTTCAGGTTTTCTTTAGCATCACCCTCATGCTGCATTTGGCTCCTTATGACCTCCACGCTCCACATGGTGAGCGCCTGCCGTGACAGAAACTTGATTGATTTTAGTGCTGGTGAGGTCTTAAAGTTAAAAATGATTTCTCACTAATAAACAGATTCTAAATATCACCTAACTTTGGACCTCTGACCTCTTCTTCAAGGTCAAATGAGGTCAAACTTTCATGCCTTTTATCTGTAAAACTCTGAAGGATGTCTCTGTTCCTAAAAGCCTCTGGAGGACAGAGGAGGCTGCAGGAGGAGCTGTAATGGAAGATGCACAGACTTAGAAAAGGGAAACGGTATCTGTGGATGGAGCAGCTCACTAACCAACTGGTTAGCTGATAAACTAGCACTCCACCCTCTGGTCAAAACACAGAAACCTCTGGCTCGACACACCAGCATGGATTCAGACTTTAAGCTGCTGAGACTGAGCTCCACCTGCTCCAATCAAATGCTTCAACCTTTTGGCTCACTATATATACCTACAAGCTCCAAGAATCGTCACTGACTGTAACACTGCAGCACGCTGACAAACCTCCAGCTGAAGGTGCTCACATCAGTCTGAATGCTCAGTGAAGCAGCAGCAGAGTCTCAGTCCAGCTGTGAACATCTGAGAGGCTTCAAACAGGCTGCAGTTCAGCAGCAGGCTGGTATGGATCCTGCTTCTGTTCTTTACGGTTCCTGTGGCTGTGGAGTGACTCTGACTCTGTTTGTCTGCCTGGGAAATGATTCCAGTTCTCTTATTGATCCAAAGATTCTTTCACTTCTGGAAAACACTCAGCTGCTGCTGAGCGTCTCTGCCCTCCCTGTGGAGACCGCAGAGGGATCAGGTCCTCAAAGATGACTCTGCTCATTTAAGACAGCAGAGTTAATGATGCACATGATGGATGACATGATGCAGCAATCAGAAGGTCAGGGGTTCGATTCCCGGAATCTCCAGTCTGTAGTGTGTGGAATAAATCTCAGTGTGACTGAGTTCTTCCACCCACAGATGCTCTCTGGGAGCCAATCAGAGTCCTCGCTGCTCCTGAAGGTTACCTGTATTGTGGCTGAAGGACACAGCACCTGGACACACCTGCTGTCTCTCTTTAACAGGAACACCTGCAGAGAGGAGTCACCAAAGAGCCTCAGCATTCAGTTTGTTCTTGTTCTCACTGATATAGATGTATGATACAGATCTACTAATAAATGCTGCTGCATCCTTAGAGATTCAACAAACACTTTATAAAGAGATTCATTTGCAGCCCAGTGCGTCAGTGGGGGGGATAACTGATGACTGACTGCAGTGTTTGTGGGCATCTGTCGCCCCCTAGTGGCCACACGGAGCTGTTCACTGTCACATTCATGTTTCAGAGGTCTTTACTGTTTATTTTAGTTTGTGTGACCATTGTAAACCAGATCCTGGATCAGATCCGGATCAGCTGGATCACTAACAGCTGTCAGTTGGAGCCACTCAGGAAGCATTCCCAAGTGTGGTAATATTTTGATTCGGTGCCTGAGTTAAGTGTAGGTGTGAAATATATCTGAAACCTTTGCAGATGTGAAGAGCATGGGAAAAGCTAAATCTTGATACCTAAATCACATCAATAGCCCACAAAACAATTAAGTTACAGGAAAATTGTTAAATAAATGACCAGCAGAGGGCGATCTAGGTTAAATGCAGGTTTAATAATTTGGTAATCGGAGTATTTACAGACAGGTTATGGGGTGCATGAGAGACGTGCTCAGCAGGACACTTCTGCTTTACAGCCTTCTGACGCGTACATGTCAGATTGTGTGCTGTGATAAAGCCGAGCATGTGATCATTTCTTCAGTTCAATGTATCAAAAACACTCCATTTATGGTATTATCATTCTGTGTGTGTTTATTTACAGCTACTGTCTAGACTGTAGACTTCTCTATTCTGTGTACGTCAAAGAACACCATGTACATGTACTTCTTTATGTACATGTACTTCTTTATTCTGTGTACATAACAGGCAGCTTCTTAATGCAGTTTATCTGTCATAATACTGCAGGATTATACTGCAGCACGGTTAAACCTGTGATTAACAGAAAAGATGAATGCTTTCTCCTATCAGTGATGATTGAGAAAACATGATGAAACTAAATCAGTTTTAAGTTGAAGGATCCATGATCC
Organism: Pterophyllum scalare; assembly: GCA_024447675.2. Classification (NCBI taxonomy): domain Eukaryota; kingdom Metazoa; phylum Chordata; class Actinopteri; order Cichliformes; family Cichlidae; genus Pterophyllum; species Pterophyllum scalare. Next base: position 25,486 of record JAMQGT020012543.1, on the reverse strand, counting down.
TTAAACTGGTGTCCAAAGGTGCGATCAGCGGCCATACTCAACATGTCGAAGAGCAAACAGGTGAGCTCAGACGACAGTCGAGGTGACTGTAAACAACTGTAAACAATGAATAGGTATTCATTGTTTATTCAAATATAATCCTCATAGTGCCACTTCATTCATGAGGTGCCTTTCTTACTCCCTTTCTTCCTTCCTGCTGACACCAGCTCCTTCTCTTCCTTCTGCTCTCAAAGCCTGGAGAAGCTGTCTCTAAAGAGAGAACCTGTTTAGGTCCATCTACTGTGGAAAAATATCATTCCTCAATAGAAACGCCTGAGTGGAAAGGCTGTGTGCTGAGCCCCTTCCTCTTCTCCCTCATCACACAAGACTGCAACCTCACCCACGAGACCAACTTCATCATGCGAGGCAGGATTACATCCAGTGATGAGACTGCTACAGATCAGAGGTCGAAAACCTGGAGAGCTGGAGCAGAGAGAATAACCTGATCCTCAACCCAGCAAAGATGATGGAGCTGATCCTGGACTTCAGGAGACCGAGGCCCCTTGTCCATCACCCCACCACCATCAGCAGCTGTGAGAGTGGAGGTCTTGCAGTCAAGTACGTCAGTATCATTCACATTTAAAGAGACCGTACCAAAACGAGCTGCTCTAAGACACATGTAGGGATGGCATGATTCCACATTTTTATGTCTGATACAGATACCAATATTTTACATTCAGATAATACAGATACCAATACAAATGCAATCTCCATTTAGCTGACTCTGTGGGGTCTTTTATAAAACAGTTAAAAACTTTTCTGTTTAACCAGGCTTTCTGTTGACTTTATTTTTATTCTTTTTCTTTTAATATGGTAATGTTAATATGTTTTTAACATGGTGTTTTATCTGGGGTTTTTTTTTTATATTGTGTTTTAATTATTGTACAGCGCTTTGTGACTTTTTGTCTGTTAAAAGCACTAAATAAATAAACTTTACTTACTTACAACAATCACTCTATCACCTGAATCCTGTTGCTCCTGTGAGAAGGTGATGCATGGGCTTATGGGATGTTGCAAATTTCAGTAGGGCTGCAACTATCGATTATTTTAGTAATTGAGTATTCTATCAATTATTCCATCAGTTACCTGAGTAACTGGATAAGAAATACTTTTTTCACATTAACAGTTCATCTGCATATTTTAACTTCCGTACTGCAGTTTTTCCCTGTGTGAAACAAACAGGGTGGATGGAGCAGCTACAAAGTTCTCTGTTCTTCACTTACTGATCAGGTGGTTGATGAAGGACCTCCAGCTGGTTCCCAGTAAAGGTTTAATGGTGCTTACAGGGGAAAAGCTTTCTTCTGCTCCACCTGAGCTCACCGGCTCTGCCTCTTTATGCTTGTGCAGACTGACTGCAGGTAAATCCACTGACTGCTGCTGATGTGTTATCAGTGTTTATGTTGAAAAACTGGGGGCTGCGTGAGCGTAATCTTGTAATGCTTTATATTCACAAGCATTCTCCTAAATACGTTTCTACTGCAGGTCTATATTTAGTCACTGATCAGGGATTAAGTATAAAAAATAATGGACAGGGAAGGGGTCCTTCTGGTACCGGACGATTGCTAGTGCTAATGATGGCGTTGGCTAGCAGTATGTCAGGGGTGGCTAACTCCAGGCCTTGAGAGCCGGTGTCCTGTCTCTCTGCTTCAACACACCTGAATCACATATAGAAGTCATCAGCAGGACTCTGGAGAACTTGACTGCATACTGAGCAGGTAATTCAGCCATTTGATTCAGGTGTGTTGGATCAGGGACACATCTAAAAGCTGCAGGACATCGGCCCTGGAGGCCTGGAGTTGGCCACCCCTGCAGTTTGTGGTTATAGCGATCTGTTCTGGGCGCTGATGTAGAGAAAACAATAACAGCTGAAATTCTCAGCACAGCGAGCACAACACACAAACATGGTAGAGAGCGGTACAGTTGTGGAAAAACATGCCAGCGATGATCTAGTTACTGTTAAAAAGAATCTGACGCAATGACGGATAACTTTTTAGAATCTGAGGGATTTGTTTTCTAACTCCTGGTCCCCACTCCATTCCAATAGGTGGCAGTAATGCAGCTCTAAGCTGGTTTGGTAAACCGCAAACCCACAAGAAGAAGAAAACAAGACGAAAGATAACTGTAATGCAGCTAATAGATAGATAGATAGATAGAACTTTACTGTCATTATACATACAACGAAATTAAACATCATACAACAAATTATACAACATCATTCCATCATAAAATAAAGAAATTTTGTTCAGACAACCATCCAAGACAAGGCTAGACAAGATTCAGATAGTGGAGATGGGTGTCTGCAGCTGCCGCCGCGGGGCGCCGCCGCTAGTATAGTCAATCCCTGAAAAAAAGGAAAAATAGACACACCATGGGGAAGTTAGGTTAAAAATAATTCATCTGGTACTGTGCTCGTCTTGAGCACTATCAGAGTCCAAAAAAATCACCTTAGCAAAGCATATTTGTACATTTAAAGCTGGGTAGCAATGGTAGGGCAGGGATGACCAGAGGGGGCTGGGGCATGCAGACGAGGACGATCTTGTCAGGGCATTGTGGGAGCCAGATGCCAGCTCCCAGCCAAAACAGTTCACTCATAATGACGGATGTTTGTCAGCGGCTGTGGTACACCGGATCCAGCCCACACAAATCACTTAGAGGGCTCAGGGGAAGAGCATCCATCACACATTGTCCCGGAGAGATATGATTACCAGCCTCAAGGTCGGCTAGGGAGCCGAATTCCTGATAATGCAGATGTTGTTTTGGAACAGGCTGCTTGTTATTTTCCAACAGCCTTCAGTTTCACTGGGAACCCATTCAGTAATCCAGTATTCTAAATTCATTTGTAACCGTCTTCACTGTGCAGAACTGAACTTCATCTCCAGATCTTATCCCTTATCGCCTGCGAGCACGATCTCAGCTGGACTGTGCATCCAGCTTGCAGCTCAGGTCTATCTGTCACGGCGGGAGGAGCTGCGGTGCGGCGAGGAAGGAGGCAGGACCCCAAATGCAGAACTCCGGGAACACAGGTTTATTAAACTGAAGGGGGAACAAAACACACATGAACTCCCCCCGGGACATGCACGGGTTGGGAGGAGACCAGGGAAACCAGGAAACACGCGGGAAAGACACAGGGACCACAGCGAGGAACTACCACTACGAAATGACATGACAAGGAACAGAAGAAAACTGAGGGCTTAAGTATACATGAGGGCAATCAGGGCAAGAGAAAACAGCTGGGGAACACAGGTGAAGCAAATCAGGAAAATCACAGGGGGAAGCAAAGCCAGACACGAGACATGGGGAACACAGCACTATCAAAATAAAACAGGAAAAGACGGGACCAGGAACATCAGAACATGACACACCAGGGACCAAAGAAAACAAGGAACCAAAACAGGGAAAAATAACAGAAAACACCGGGCCACAGGCCCAGGACCATGACACTATCAGGCTCTGAGTCTGAGTATGAACAGCTCTACACAGCCCATCCATCTGGTTCTGCTGACCCGGCAGACGCAGAACTGCTTCCCAGATTTTTTTAATTTCCCAGTAAATCAGGTTTCCTCCAAGTCCAAAAAGAAAAGAGATCCTGTTACCAAATAGCCAAATATGTAAATGTCTTCCACGTCCTCAACTGCCAGAGCTGTGAGGCACACAGGTCTCCACGAGTTCCAGGAGTCATAGACGTATCCAACACGGTTTGTTCCACTCGGACACGCGGTCTCCCCTTTCCCCGATCTCATAGTGGAGAAAATTCGATCAATGGTGTTGAGGGCCCAGTTTGCCAGATCCATGTTGATTCTTAATCTTATTCTTTTTTGGTCAATGTGTAAGAGGCGCTCTTACAGCAAGCAGGAGAGATGGGGGAGGGCGAGGAAGCAGGAGAGAGAGAGAATGCGACCGTCCCCGTCAGAGAGCAGGAGGGAAAAAATTCTCAGCATGTGGGCAAAATGCTATCTAGTGGATCGAATTGCATCTTTATTCCTGCCCGATATCTGATCCAGTAATTTGGATCAGGATTGGACCGAATCCTTAGTATTGAATCGGCGCATCCCTGGACGCACGTCAAAAGAGGTGTAAACGAGGAGTCTGTGGAGCTACAATCACGAGGAATTCAGATCAAAGCATTTCAGTTCTACTTTATATAGACCATAAGTGAATGATTTACATATGAAAAGGAAGGATTTAAAAGCATATGTGCCCGTTAAAGTTGAAACTTTGCTAAGTTTGCTGTTATGTGTGGAAACAACACTGGTTCATCCTGATGCTTTCTGCTTGAAGGACTCACAGGTCAGTGTTAACCACAGAAACATTTAGAAGAGGCTCAGGAAGCAGAACTGGACTGAGAACGAGAGAAAAACGTGTTTGTAAAGCAGGAAAACTGAGAGAGACTCTCAGAGAGCCTGAAGAACTGCTGCTGGAGAACCCTTCAGAATGATGAGGGTCTGGCTGCTTGGAGGCCAAATATGAAGACATGAGGGCTGGACCAAGACTTTTGCACAGCACCGTGTCTGCATGATACCTTTAAGCAGCAGCTTCATTCAAAGTGTTGTACAATAACAGAGACACTGCACTGTTTTCTGGGACAGTTTTACCACATCGATTTTTATGTGATGATGAGGAAGTTACCTCCCCCCCGCCTCTGCACCAATAGTGTTGCTGGTGCTCAGAGGAAGAGGGCGGGGCTTTACTTGGTGTCAGTGAGAGAAATGAAAAAAAGCTCAAATGAGCGAGAAGGACGATGAAGGAAACATCTGTGCTGTGTCTGCTCTGTAAGTAGAATCTCTGTGTTTGTTTGAATGATTGACCTTTGACTGTCTGCTCTCCTGATAACTGATGATGGAGGAGAAGACATGAAAAACAAATCAGGCTGAATTCAAGTTCCAAACACCATGAGGACCAACTGCAGGTCTGAGGAGGAAGTGTAACAATGTTACTGATGAATCTAACAGTGAGAAGCTTCAATCACATGTTGCTGATTGTGTGAACAGAACAGTGCAGCGCACACACACGAGTTAAAGTGGTATTGTGTAAATACTGCTGTCATAATGATACTGTAACTGTACGCGTTTCCTGGTTCAGCAGGAACTCCATTAGTGGAGCATGAAGTCCAAAATGTTGTGATGAGTTTGATTTTATAATTGTGTTCACTGTGAGGATGAAAAGTTCAATCCTGGAGCCTCTGTTAGACTACGGGCACCATTTTCTGACCTGCTTTGGCTCTCTGCTCCTCTCAGAGGGAAGATCACTGTAAATCAATACAAAGTTGTTCTGACTGATCACCTTTGTGTGTTAATGTCAAACCAACCTGAGTGTCATTTCTCTTTAGTTCTGATCTCACTGCTGAGCTGCACAACAAACCAAGGTCAGTAACCTTCTTCTGTCACAGCTTCAACCTGATAAATGCTCACTAATATGACCTGTTTGGCTTCATGTTTCATTGTAACCCTCACAGCTCGTCTGACTGTGAGTCCCAGCAGCTCTCAGTTCTTTGAAGGAGACTTTGTGTCTCTGAGCTGTGAGGAGGACGACAGCTCTGCTGGATGGACTCTGAGGAGGAACACAAGCAAACGACAGAGGACTCAGTGTGGAGATGGGTGGGGAAAACCAGCTGGTTCTTCCTGTAACATCAGTGTTTTCCCATCAGACAGTGGAGTTTACTGGTGTGAGTCCAGAGAGGGTGCCATCAGTAACATGGTTCAGCTCACAGTCACTGGTAAGCTGAGTGTGTGGAGTTAGTGTTGATGAAGCTGTGTGTAAATGGATGAAATGCTGTAGTTTGTCTCTGTGTTGAGGTGGATCAGTGATCCTGCAGAGTCCTGTCCTCCCTGTGATGGAGGGAGATGACGTCACTCTGCTCTGTCAAACAAAGACCACTCCCTCCAACCTCCCAGCTGCTTTCTATAAAGATGGCTCCCTCATCAGGAAGCAGCCTACAGGTCACATGACCATCCAGCATGTTTCCAGGTCTGATGAAGGCCTCTACAAGTGTGACATCAGCGGTCATGGAGAGTCTCCATCCAGCTGGATCACTGTCACAGGTGACACACTCACCTGTCTGTGTTTCTGCAGCTTTCAACATTCACAATGTGACCACAACTTAATGACTGTGTTTGCTTTATTTTAGAGATACACACCACCACACCTCCACCTACATCCACACCTCCACCACCACCGTCCTCCGTCCCTCCATCAGCCCCTCTCTCTGGTTCCTTTCCTCCTGTTCTCTCTGTGATGTCGTTTCTTAAATCAGTCTGTATCGGGGTCCTGCTGGTGTTACTGGTTCTACTGGTGAGACGTGTTTGTAGGAAACCTGAAGGTGAGTCTCAGATTTCTGGGTTTTACTTGTTTCCTTTTTTATTTACATTTTCTTTCCATGTGAGGAACTCCAAATATAGAAATGATTGTTGATTTGGTTCACAGTGGCGTATAAAGAGACGCCTGAACACAGCAAAGATCTCTGATTGTGTGTTTTCAGCCTTCAAACTGTCCTTTAATCAAAGAATCATTTTAAAGTGTTGCATGTTAAACCACAGCAGCTCCTTCCTGCTGCTGGAGCCCATCACACTTCTCACTGCAGTGTGTGTTTGTGTCTCTGCTCTGTGGTGAAGTGTGTCAGTTTGCACTGAGAGAAGATGGCGGCTTTGAAGGCGTGGCCTCCCTTTGCAGACAAACCCCTCCCACTTCTATCAGCAGAGGTGTGAAGGAGAGGAAGTAACTGAGAAGCTGCTGCAGGTCCTCAGATTCATCCCTGACTCTCTGCACGAGCCAACATTACAAACAGTGTTGTTGCTGCACTGATTCTAATGTGTTTGATTGTGCAGAGAGTGCTGCAGCTGATGGCAGCTACACACACACAGACACACACAGCTGCTCTTCATCTGTGACTCTGAACATAGTCGTCTTTACTTCCTCTTCCTCCCACTGTGATGGTGACATCATCTCTGGGGTTCAGGCTGCGCTTGTGAAAGATCTCAAAGTTCCCTCTCTGAGAACGCTGATGTTTCCCATCAAAGAGAACAAGCAGCAGGATCAAAGGTCACTTAGAGCTTTGTTCTAAACAGGAAGTGACCAAACACCTTCCTCAGGTGAGAGCTGAAGGCTTCTGCATCAGGCCGATGTGTGACAACACCACACTGTGGAAACTGTGTGCGTCTGTCACACTAAGTACTGCAGCTTCACAATGAACACGACAATTTAACACTTTAACCGCAGTGAAGCAGGTTTGTCACCATAGGTGTGTGTGTGTGTGTGCGCGCACGCATGTGTGTGTGTGTGTGTGCGCGCGTGCATGTGTGTGTGAGTCTGTGTGTGTGAGTGTGTGTGTGTGAGTCTGTGTGTGTGTCCTGTAACAACCTGAACCAGAGCTGTTAGCTGTGCTGACTGAAGGTCACACTTGTCGCTGCAGTCTGAGGAAACCTCTTTGTAGAAACATCACTCAGTCTCATCGTCTTATAGAAATGATAGACATGTTGTGCCACAGCTGCAGTGTAATCATGTAACAGTGTTGTGCAGTTGTTGCAGCTCCAGTGATGTCTGATGTGATTGATTGTGCAGGTGGAGACATCAGCTATGGAGAACCAACCATCAGAACAAGGAGGCCCAGGTACAGCTGCTCTGTGACACAAACAAGCTAGCTGCTAGCCCTGTGTCAGCCACCATGCTAAGCTAAGCTAAGCTAACCCCACATGACTCGAGCTCAGAGCTGTGAAGGAAGTCAGAGTTCTCACCTCTGTGTCAGTAATAACCTGCTTCCTGAGAAGCTGACCTGAGATCAGTGCAGCAGTGCTCAACAATACAGCATTAAGTTTTCCTCTGACAAATAATTTATGTTCCATCAAATATCAGTGTGAAACTGGTCCCAGTACAGTGTGAACTGGGACTGTGTGATGCAGAGAGGTGCATGTTGGAGGTCCTGATTGAACTCCAAAGCTTGTGATCATGTTTCCTGTTGTGTGAACTGTGTGTGTTTGTGTTCAGACTTTAAACCAGAGCCAGACGTCGTCTACTCTTCACTGAAGTAGTCCACCAGTCCAACCACTGACGTCCAGCTGCTGCTCTCTGCTCCCCCAGCGCCTCACACCACAGACCATCCACATGTTTATAAGATTTTTACATTTCTTTTCCTCCTTTAATGAGACTCATACATCTAAAAAATTACATCCTTACTTTTCTGGAATTTTAAAAGTGTGTGAAAATCTATTTTTTGGTTGAACAGAATCTAATAAAAGCTTCCAGCTGCTTTTTGTCCTCAGTGACTTCAGTGATGTTCATAGTTTGGATTTGTTCCCTCAGCAGCAGCTTAGTTTCTCTGCAGATCAATAAATGCTTTTGGATCAGCTGTTTTTCTCGTGTGGTTCTGTGGGATGGAAACTTTATTTGTTCTGTTCTGATGTCAGAAATAAACTGAACAGGTTAAATTCAACTTATTTATTTATTTATTCATATTTTTACTTTGACATCTTACAGTTACAAACAAAAACAGGAGAATAAACCTGCTGCCAGCATGCAGCCAGTCTTAACAGGTCTGATTTATAGCTCCTCCCCCTGAGTGTCACACAGTGCAGGAACTCTGCTTCCATCTACTGGCTGGAACTTGGTGTTACAGCATAGCGGCAGAACAACAGGCCCAGCATGAACCATTCAGGGCTGCAGTTTTACCACACGCTCAACAGCAGTTACAGAAATTAGAATATATTACGTTTCAAATTCATGTGATTTTCTTTTTGTGTGTGTTGGGGGGGGGGTAAACAGGTTAAAGTTCACTGTGAAGGGAAACCCTAAACGAGTCAGTATTATTCTAGTAGAGCAGGAGGCCAATGTTATTCTGCCATCCAAAGGAAGAACCTGGTCAGGCAGCATGTTCCTGAGATTTTAGGGCAAATACAAGAACCTCAGTGTTCTCTGAATTCCTTCTTCTTCTTCCAGCTGCTCCCTTTAGGGGGCGCCACAGTGGCTCCTCTGCTCTGTCTCACCTAATCCCAGCATCCTCCTGCAACTCCAACCCTCTGTGTGTCCTCCTTCACTACATCCATGAGCCTCCTCTGTGGGCTTCCTCTATTCCTCCTGCCATCCTTTATCCAGTATCTCCACTATCCCTCCTCTGAACACATCCAAACCATCTCAGCCATCCCTCTGTTCTCTTTGTGATCTACATGAAACAGCTGAGCTCACACAGTAACCAGCAGAGGGCGATGAGGAGCTGACCTCCTGGTTCAAAGGTCAAGTTGATTATGCCACACTTTTCCATGTCTTCAGGTCCTGGATAGCATCTCATTACTGAGCAGTGATTATTGATCCCCAGCAGAGCAGAGGAAGACTATGATAAGAAGGCTGTAATATCTCTGTGTCACACTTTCACTTCCTTCCCTCTGTGAGGCCTGCATCAGCACCACACTGAGGCAGCCTTCAGTGCTTCATAACAAATAAAGTTCATAAGTGAGTTAACTTATGAAAACAACAGCTGACAGAAATATTTGTTTGTTGTTAATAAAGCTGGATGCTGTCACAGTCAGCCTGGACTTTATTTTATTGGTTGTTGGTGAAACTTCTGACCAACAGGGGTTATGGGGGCAGGATGTGAAGGTGACCCATAAATCAGCAGCCACGCTTCTGTCAGACTGCCCCAGGGCAGCTGTGGCTACATTAGTAGCTTACCACCACCAGGTAGGATTGAGGTGTGAATGAATAGCACCTTGAAAAGTGCTATATAAGTCTAAGGCATTATTATTATCATTATTATATTTAAGTCACGCAAAAACATAATCCGCTCTCATAATTTAATATCTCGGGTGCAGGAATGCATTCATGTTCGCTCAGTGAATTTCTGCAAGCGTAGAGCTCAGCCGCCATGCGCCAGAATTCCACACGAGCAAAGAATCTGACTTTTTGACCATTTGGGGCGGAGCCCAAAGGATTCACAAGCCCTCACATGATTGGTCACTTTTAAATTCATCACGCCCACAGGGCGAGGGCCTTAAGCTTGAGTGGTATACCGCCATAAGTGAAATTAAGTTATTTGAGCGGATTGTGTATTTGCTCATGCGTGACCTTTGACCTAAATATAATTCTACAGCAGTGGGGTGACCTCTGTTAACCCCGGAGAATAAACTCCTGTTATGATGGTGAGGGCAGAGTTAGTCTTTAAGGTAAAGACTCTGAAGCAGTGGAAGGTAAATACAGCTGTGATGTCAGTTTGAATTGTTTCTATCAGTCAGTGTGTTAGCATGTAGCTGCTATTAGCAGATTAGCCTGCTAGCCATGTTTGCACATACACGGTGTAGTAGCAGTGTGAGTTACTAAGTTTGTGTGCAGATGTTATAAGTAATGTAAACTGAAGTGCTTCCAGAGTTAGCAGACTGAGATATTTGATATGCTTGCTAACGTACAGAACAGCAGGCTGACCTTCGACTTTGTTCCTTGGTGGAGCGTAGAGGAGCCCAGAGGTCAGCCATCTCTCGCTGCAGTAACCTCGCATCATTCCCTTAAACGGTCACCCCAGCTTTGACTGCTGTCTGTGTGTTTTTTTGTGTATGCATTTACGTGATTTCTGCAAATCCATTAGTGGAAGGAAACGGTACTCTGGGACACATTAAATGCATGATATATAAGTGTTAGTCTTCTGGATTATATCCAAAAATTATCACACTATTAATCTAATAAGGCCTGATTTAGAGTTCTGCAGTGGGCCTACATACATAACTGACACGCACCTCCAGAAATGTAACTACACATCCACACATGTCCGGGCTGAAAACAATTTCTGGCTAGAACCCCGTATAAGTATCCAATTGAAGTGCATTTTACTTTTGTTAGTTCATTTTTTGGTTATAGTTCTAAATTGGAACATTATTGCGACCTTGATCTCTCAATATATGCCTTACCCGTGGAAGCCGGTAGCAGCTACCAGTAGTGTGTGCGGCTCTCAGTGTTTTCTTATCCGTATTAAAGGTTGCCGACCCCTGGATTAAACACACACACACTTGGGTCTAAAGCTTTGCTGTGCAGTTAACACGCACTAAATGATGTTGCTGCTGTTTTTATTCAGCATGTCTGGTTTAAGTTTATTTACTGTTTGCTGTACTGAAGAGAGGTGTGTATCAGTTAGCTACAATTCAATTTTATTTTTATAGCATCAAATCACAACAAACAGTTAGCAGAGGGTGCTTTATATTTAAGGTAAAGACCCTACAATAATTACAGAGAAGCCGCAACAGTCAAAAAGAGCCCCTATGAGCAAAAACTTGGAGACAGTGGGAAGGAAAAACTTTTGTTCTCACTTGTTTCCTACAAGTGAGAACAAAAGTTTATCAATTCAACAAACAATAAAATATAATTGACCTAAAACATTTTAACATATTTTTATTATCATTGCTGATCGTGCTGTTTAAATAAGATGTGATTCATGAGTTTCAGTCTAACTCAACAAGAAAACATAAAAATATTATAAACATGTGGATGGTCTCTGAGGTGCTGGGGGAGCAGTCAGAGAGCAGCAGCTGGACGTCAGTGGTTGGACTGGTGGACTACTTCAGTGAAGAGTAGGACGACGTCTGGCTCTGGTTTAAAGTCTGAACACAAACACACACAGTTCACACAACAGGAAACATGATCACAAGCTTTGGAGTTCAATCAGGACCTCCAACCTGCACCTCTCTGCATCACACAGTCCCAGTTCAGACTGGTAAATATGAACTGGGACTGAGCTTCAGTCAGGATGTGGTTTGGTTAGCTTAGCTTAGCATGATGGCTGCAAACAGCAGCTAGCTTGGCTCTGATACAGAGCAGCTGTACCTGGGCCTCCTTGATCTGATGGTTGCTTGTCCATAACTGACATCTTCAGTTCTCACTGCTGGAGAGACTGCAGCTGGATCAAAGTCTGCAAAATAAAAGACATTTAAATTACTGCAGCTACAACAACTACATGACTTTTATATTACTGCAGTACTTTTATTTGTGCATTATGAAGAGATTAAGGGATGACTTTTATAAACCACAGCAGCTTTCATAGTTTAAGACCTCTGCTGTGAAACAGAGTGACCACAAAGATGGGGGGGGGTTTCTATGAAAAAAGGTGGATGACCACAAAGCTGCCACCTTCTTCTGCAGTCTTACACTCTTCACCACAGAGCATGAAGCAAACATGCTCTCACAACATCAACACTATTATTAGACAGACCAGAACAGACTACCGTGAGAAGCCTCAGCCTTTGCAGCTAAACTAGAATCATCAACAGGATGAAGGTTTGTGGTCAACATGTCAGGACATCACAGAAATGTCCAAATTATGAACTTTATAAAAGTCAGATTCTTAATGTGATTAATATCAACTCTGAATGAATTGCTGGTCTGTGTGCAGAGTCCAGAGAAATGCTTTTCCAAATGATTTCTACTTGTTCCTTCCCCTCTTTTAAACAAACAGCCCTGTGCTGAAACAGGAAGCTGGGCGACTGCAGAGCTGTTCGCTTCAGTTACCCACAGACCACAAACACACAGTCCAGCACACACTCAACAGCACGCAGTAAGCACAGCATTAAAGACAGGTGGTTACTTCTGAGAAAGTCAATCAAAATGTAAGCAAAGGATATAAAGGTATACCAAAAGTATAAATCAAGGGTCTAGATTACCCTGCCTAGGACTTGGTTACCAGGATCCCAGCCTGGAGCAAGGCACAAGTAGGGGGTAGGGGCCCGAGGGTGAGCTTCTGGTTGACAAGCCTTAGCCCATGGGTGGTAAGGGTCAGAGGTACTGGTGACCTGATCTCAGCTTCCAAAACTAGCTTGTGGTACAAGGAATGTCACTTCTTTAGCAGGAAAGAGCTGGAGCTGGGGCACAAGGTTGAGCAATACCAAATAGATCTTGTGGGGTGTGCCTCACTATATCTACTTCAGGATCTTGAACTCGTTTCCTGGAGAGAGGCTGCAGTCTTTTCCACTCTGGAGTAGTCCTAGGTGAGAGACAGCAGGCATGGATGGGTATACTTGTATCCTCCCAGTTCAATGCTTGCATGAATTTGGTGGAAGCGAAGATACTGGACACAGCTCATGTACAACATATAACAAAGGTGTGCTGAGGTCATCTGGTAGAAGACCCGATCCATGAGTGTAAACCAGTTGTCCTGGTTTACATCTCTGCAGTGTTGTGTAGATGTCCCTGCAGTGCCTCTGGATGAGCAGACTGGTGTGGTTGTTCTTCTGTTCCAGAAGCTGGAGCAGAGAGTGTGGTCCAACTATAGGAGGATCACACTCCTCAGCCCCCAAAATAAAGTCTATGCCAGGGTGCTGGAGAGGAGAGTCCATGCATTAGTCAAAACTCAGCTTCAGGAGCAGTAATGGTGTTTTCATCCTGGTCATGGGAACGCTGGACCACTTCTTTATCTTCTCAAGGTTATTTGAGGATCTGTGGGAATTTACCCACTCAGTCTACATGTGTGTTGTGGACTGTGAGAAGGCATTTGACCCCTTCCCTCAGAATATCTTGTGGGGGGTGTTTCAGCAGTATGAGGTATCTGGCCCGTTGTACAAGTGCAGCAAGAGCTTGGTCCATATTGCTACTACATGCACATGCATGAAGGGACACAGTAGGAAGTGTTGTCAGTATTCAGAAATTGTTCATTATTTTCAAAAGGACCAATGTGAGAGGTTTCGGACTGACAATGAAGTTGGATCGCTGGTGCACACAACGCTGAATTACAAAACAGCAAAAACACAAGAAAAGTACAAGAAGCACTTGTGAGTCCACCATTGCGAGTATTGTTCATCAATTTGTGCATGCGCGGGAAACTGTGGCGGTCCCTCATATGTTCCATACTAGCCTCATAACCCATCATATCATCAAAGTCACAGTCTTCATGAATCTTAATCTAATCCTACCTTCATGCTAAACTCACTCTGAGACATTTGAAGAGGAAAATCATTTCCTGTTTCTTAAACACCTTCACTCCAACTTCACATAAATGTCACTACATGGTAAAACTGCACAAAAGTCCTTTTAAAAGTAAATTCATCCAGTCTTGGTAATCCACAAAAATACCTCTGCTTTGTCTGATTGGCTGTTGTTGATGATGTGATGTGTTGATGGCACTGTACATAACATGAGTGATGATGTCATCATCTCCATCTTCTTCTTGATCTGCTGAAATTATTCAAAATGAACAACAATAGAAAATAAATATCTAAACAGAGATTAAATTTAAGAAATTCATCCATGAAAGATCAGGAAGTCTGAGTCTGACCTTCAGGTTTCCTGTGAACACATCGTCTCACCAGCAGAACCAGTAACACCAGTAGAACCACAACACAGACTGATCCAACAGAGGAGATCACAGAGAGAACAGGAGGAGAGGTGGATGTAGGTGGAGGTGTGGATGTAGGTGGAGGTGTGGTGGTGTGTCTCTCTAAAATAAAGCAAACACAGTCATTAAGTTGTGGTCACATTGTGAATGTTGAAAGCTGCAGAAACACAGACAGGTGAGTGTGTCACCTGTGACAGTGATCCAGCTGGATGGAGACTCTCCATGACCGCTGATGTCACACTTGTAGAGGCCTTCATCAGACCTGGAAACATGCTGGATGGTCATGTGACCTGTAGGCTGCATTGCCTGATGAGGGAGCCATCTTTGATAGAAAGCAGCTGGGAGGTTGGAGGGAGTGGTCTTTGTTTGACAGAGCAGAGTGACGTCATCTCCCTCCATCACAGGGAGGACAGGACTCTGCAGGATCACTGATCCACCTCAACACAGAGACAAACTACAGCATTTCATCCATTTACACACAGCTTCATCAACACTAACTCCACACACTCAGCTTACCAGTGACTGTGAGCTGAACCATGTTACTGATGGCACCCTCTCTGGACTCACACCAGTAAACTCCACTGTCTGATTGGACAGTTGCACCGATGTTACAGGAAGAACCAGACCATCTTCCCCACCCATCTCCACACTGAGTCCTCTGTCGTTTGCTTGTGTTCCTCCTCAGAGTCCATCCAGCAGAGCTGTCATCCTCCTCACAGCTCAGAGACACAAAGTCTCCTTCAAAGAACTGAGAGCTGCTGGGACTCACAGTCAGACGAGCTGTGAGGGTTACAATGAAACATGAAGCCAAACAGGTCATATTAGTGAGCATTTATCAGGTTGAAGCTGTGACAGAAGAAGGTTACTGACCTTGGTTTGTTGTGCAGCTCAGCAGTGAGATCAGAACTAAAGAGAAATGACACTCAGGTTGGTTTGACATCAACACACAAAGGTGATCAGTCAGAACAACTTTGTATTGATTTACAGTGATCTTCCCTCTGAGAGGAGCAGAGAGCCAAAGCAGGTCAGAAAATGGTGCCCGTAGTCTAACAGAGGCTCCAGGATTGAACTTTTCATCCTCACAGTGAACACAATTATAAAATCAAATAATATATATAATATAATATAATATATATAAAAAACAACTCCACACAAACAGCTGAAAGACCCACAAACTCGTCTTTTATATCATCTTTCTGATGAGGATCTTGCATTTTTCAAATGTTTACACTGTCTACAATCTAAAAAGCAACTAGCTATGATTATCTGCACCACAGAATATCAGCTACCTTCACTCTCACAGTACAGTGATGTGTCCTCTGTGCAGCTGTGTTCATGTACTCAGGGACTGATTTGAGCTTTTCACTGCCTGCTGTGTTTCCTCCTGAGCAAAGATAAAGAGTCAGTTCAGACCTGCAGTTGGTCCTCATGGTGTTTGGAACTTGAATTCAGCCTGATTTGTTTTTCATGTCTTCTCCTCCATCATCAGTTATCAGGAGAGCAGACAGTCAAAGGTCAATCATTCAAACAAACACAGAGATTCTACTTACAGAGCAGACACAGCACAGATGTTTCCTTCATCGTCCTTCTCGCTCATTTGAGCTTTTTTTCATTTCTCTCACTGACACCAAGTGAAGCCCCGCCCTCTTCCTCTGAGTGAGTTTCTTTGTTACATTCAAGACATTTCCTTGTTTTCCTTATAGAGTTGCACTTTATAAAGACAGTCCTGGATAATTAAAAATAAATTATTTGAATTAAAGTACTGTTGCAGAAAGTTGCAGCACAAACACACATGAGGAAAGTATTAGCATCCACAGAAGGTTTTAAAAAATAGGTTTTAAAAAATAGTAATCATGTTCTGAGTTTAATCCCTTAGTCTTTCAGATAAAGTAGTTAAAATATTTTTTTCTCATATCTGAGCTCCTGATCAGTAAATGTAAACAAAGTTTTGTTAGAACACAAATACCACGTCTTTCTAATCATTCCCTTCAGGCAGACAACAAACAACAACCTCATTTTCAACACAAATCATCCTCAGCGTGTGCACTAACTGATTATTATGTTGTGTTTTACTTCACTGTGGAGAAGTGTGTGCTCAGCATTGTCATCAACAACCCTGTGGAGACTTTAGCTGTGGATCAATAGAGTAAAGCAGTCATTTCAAGAGTCAAGCATGCTGCGGCCCACTTAAAAACCAGAATATCCCATGAATTTATTAGTGTCAACTTTAGTGTGACAGAACTGATTATTCAGTTTGGCTGTCTTTGATAAGTTTAGTACTATGCACCAATCCAATATTCAGTATAGGTATCGGTCTGATCCTGACCCAGATTAGTGGATCAGATATCAGAAAGGAATAAAAAATGCAATTCGATCCATAAATAGCATTTTGCCCACGTTAGCTGCATTACAGTTCTCCGTCGTCTTCTTCTTGTGGGTTTGCAGTTGACCAAACCAGCTCAGAGCTGCATTACTGCCACCTACAGACTCTAAAAAGTTCTCCATCACTGTTACGTGTTTGTGTGTTTGTGCTCGCTGTGCTGAGAATTTCAGCTGTTATTTTTTCTCTACTTCATCTTCCAGAACAGATCGCTATAACCACATACTGCTAGCGAGCGCCACCATTAGCACTAGCAATTGTCCAGTACCGGAAGGACCCCTTCCCTGTCCAAATATTTTTTATACTTTAATCTCTGATTAGTAATTAGTATTTAAAACATAATAACATTACCATAGAATAAAAACAAAGTCAACAGAAAGCCTGGATAAACAGAAAAGTTTTCAGCTGTTTTTTTAAGAGACCCCACAGAGTCAGCTAATAGGAGCTGGAGTGGTAAACAGTTCCAGAGCTGTGGCACCACTGCCTGAAAAGCTCTGCCCCCCTCCTGATTTGTATCAGTATTGGCAGATATCCAAACGTAAAATATCGGTATCAGATACAAAAAAAGTGGTATTGTGCCATTCCTATTTAGTACGTTGTCTGTGCAAGCACAGCAAAGCGTGCACACCTTGCGCTGCCTTGTTTTTACATGCAGTCACATGACTCAGCTGGGCTGAGCAGACTGCACAGAACAAACTGCAGCGAGTAAGAAAGCAGAGCATCAGCTGGAGGCACTTTACTGCTGTAAATGAAAACATGGCCACCAGTGATGCGTGTTGGAAAGAAATTCTGTCCTGTGGCAGGAAAACCAGTTCATAAAAACATACTACTTAGTTTCTTTTCCCAGCAAAAGAAAGTAAGTAGGTGGAAAATTCCTCAGACAGACCCAGACCCTTGGCACAGAGGTCAAAGGTCACTTGCAGAGCCCTTCCAGAGAGGTAAGAGTATCCAGGTAGCTCATCCATAAATGTTTCGGTTATGGCTCAGGTCACATGTTCAGCATTACTGTTACTTTAATCAAAGTGTTATTGATCATCATGGTTGTTCCTAATGTTTAGCAGACTGATCAGCTTCAGGTTGAATTCAGACCTTCAAATAATGCATTCAGCTCAGTGAAACATGTTTATTTTATTGGAACTAAAAATATATAACTCAAACATGACGAATGAAAATATATGACTATAATGACTTGTGGTAACTTTGATTTTCATGCATTCGACACACTTAAACCACAGAGCTGTGCTTTAAAGCCACTTTAAAGGTTTGAAAAAACAGTTTCAAAACTGGTAAATGAGCATTTTGTTTTGTCATAAATACCAGCGCAAAGCAAAAATAATATAATTTGTTGTTAAAATGTGTTCAGCATTATATTGGCGCATAGATAAAAAGAAGCACTAAGCAGCAGCCCACACCAGCTGGTGGCTTTGAACTGTCGTCATCCACAATGCAGCTGCTCTGCTGTAATACCCGGGTTCACCAGTAGAGGGAAACAGACTTGAAATGGACACAGATCATATTTAAAGTTTCAGAGAGGTCAAACAGGAAGGCCTCTGAACTGTGATGCAGAAGGAAGTCCAGTCAGAGTCACATGTTCATGAATCAGACACCAAAACACCGAGAAGCTGCAGCCGGAGAAATGTCACTGTTTTTGTTTAGAAACTGCAAACAATGAATTAAACATGAAAAGTTTTTACCAGGTCAGCTGCTGCTGGTTTGAGCCTGGAACAAAATGCTAAAATATAACTCATGGGTATCAAACACACGCATCCTTTCCTGTGCAGTTCTCAGCCACTGATGCCTCTGCTGTTTTTAGCCTGCGGTTGTTCGTTCTCCTTTGTTGTTCGAAGGGAGGCGTGCATCAGTGAATCACGACCAGACAAGTCAAATTTTCCATTTGACTTCTTTTTTAAGCCCACGTGAGAAAAACACATGAGAACCAACGTTTATCAATGCTGCGCGGAGAATAAGCCACCGCTGCAGAGGCCCAGAAATCTGAATAAAATATGAACAAGAGTTACTGACGGCATTCATTGTTGAATTTGCAATAAAAGTTATTTTAAAACTCCAGAATGATTTTTGTCTAGTTCAGTAAGAAAAAGACACAAAACATAAAAGTCTTTGTAACACGTGGATGGTCTGTGGTGTGAGGTGCTGGGGGAGCAGCGGCTGGACGTCAGTGGTCGGACTGGTGGACTACTTCAGGTAAGAGTAGATGACGTCTGTCTCTGGTTTAAAGTCTGCACACAAACACACACAGTTCAAAGATGACAGTTTTCTCTGGGACAGAAGAGGTTAAAGTAAAGACGTGGTTAGCTTTGCTCTGTACAAAGGTGACGTGCAGCTGTACCTCTGGGCCTCTCTGATCTGGTGGGTTTTGGTGCATAACAGGCGTCTGATCTCACCTCTGAGTAGACTGCAGCTGGATCGCTGTCTGCACAGTAGAAACAGAGATTACTGAAGTTACACCTGCAGCAGGACTCTTATCATTACTGCAGCTTTGACAAAAAAATTATTTTTGATTATGAAGAGAGATTAACTGATACGCTTCATCGCTCGCAGCATTTTTTTTAACTTCTTAACGCCTCTGCTGTGAAACACAGTGACCACAGAGAAGTGGGGGGATGTTTGTATAAAAAGGAAGACAGACGACCACAGAGCTGCTGTCTGCCTTCAGCGCAGGCTGACATACTTCACCACACGCACAAAGCTAACACGTTCTCACAACACGAACACTTGTTGCCCAGAGCAGTACGCAGTGTGGTGAGACGTGTAATCAGCAGCAGGAAGTAGCTGCTGTGGTTTTTACAGAGTTTTAAAAAGAAGAAGTCAGAACTGACTCATTGCTCTGTTCAGGTTACTTCTGTTTGAATGTGTTATGTCCTCCTAAAATATGAGCCCCTCTGCTGACGTGGCAAACACACTCCTTCATCACGAACACACACTGCACTAGAGTCAGATTTGAAAGCAGTTTTAAGATCTGTAACTGAGACCATTGTCCACTGTGCTGTATGTTAGTGAGGTGTGGGGTCCGCACAGGCAGAGCTAAATCTGTTGGAATGAACACCCCACAGTATTTGTGCATGCAGAATTCTGCAGATACATTTTACACATCCACAGACAAACACCAACAAATGTCAGCTGGTCCTGAGACAAACTGTCTTCACTCAAACACACGCCAACCAATCATCCCATCATGCACCTTTTTCTGCTGCTTGTCTGAGTTTGGGTTGCTGGGGCAGCAGTCTAGGTAGAGAAGCTTTTGAATATCCTGAGAGGATAAAGAGCTGGTTCAGTGATCTACAACCAAGACAAAACACATTGTTCCTCTTGAATCCACGGTTTGACTAATAGAGAGACTCTCCTTCCAGCATCCTGACATGAATCTGAGACAGAGAACTTTTTAGAATCTGAGGGTTTTTTCTCTAACTCCTGAACTTCAGCCCTGTAAGTGGTCGTAATGCAGCTCTAAGCTGGTTTGCCCACCGATATTAAACCCACAAGACGAAGACAACACCAATGGAGAAATTTAATGCTGCTAATGTGGGTGAAACGAGACACCTGAGCGCTGCAGAGTTTAAATGAGGCATCGAAGCAACAAATTTACTTAGAGGATTTTTTATAATCAAATTATTCAAGTTACTGCAAGGAATCGCAGAAGCCCTAAGTCATATTTTTCAGTCTGTTCAGTTTTCTCTCTTCCCTGTTACGTTTCTTTCCTCTTATGTCACAGTATTTGCTGTGGAACTGCTAAACAAGGACATGGACTTCCGGGTTACCGATTTTGTGAATCCATTTTTTTTCTTGAAGTGATTTTGTAGCCCAAGTTCAGTTTTGTTGAAGTAGTGCGAGTCAAAATGTTCAGTTGTTGGGTGTATGAATCACCGATTCCTTAAATCACCCCCCGGCATCAGAGCCTCTTTGACATGTCTGTTTCTCTGCTAGTGGATAATTGTATCGCTGCTATCAAACTACAAAAATGGCCAAACAGGGTGCAGTGGAACGCTCTGTGACCTGGAGGGGCCGGGGCGTGAAATGTCTCATTACACATTTAAAAAGACGGCACCAAAACGAACTGCTGTAAGACGCACCTCAGAACAGGTGTAAAAGAGGGGTCTGTGGAGCGATAATAACGAGGAATTCAGACCAAAGCATTACAGTTCTTCTTTATATAGACCACAAGTGTATGATTTATATATGAAGGAATAAGCATGATGTATCTCCTTTAATGATAATCTCACTGTACTTTAAATGTGCCATCCCAGGACATTACTCAAAGGTGTCACCAGGTGGCGCATAGGAACATAAACCCCCTGAGAGGCAAATGCTGCAGAAATAAATCCTGCAACTGTAAACAAACTTATAGTGTGTGCTTCTTTGTTTTAATATACAGGTGGGTGAATGGTCCTCGAAATGATATGCATGTAACACAGTATATCTAATAAAACTCATCAGTTAAAGTAACATATTCATGTTGGACACTAAGCAATATTGAAGTATTGTGCTAAATTGAGATTGTTGCTGCAGCATGGTCATGCTAGGCTAATGGAATTCTTGCTAGTGGGTAAAGTGCGCTTCAAGTACAGCAGCCATGCTAATGAAGCACAAATGTGTTGGAGTAAGTTAACAGGTACCTAAAGGGTTAATTAACAGTTTCAGTCAGTAAGACAAGAGGAGATGCAAATGCAGTAACTCGTGTACACTGTTTGATTAGGGGGTTTACATGAATCTTTGACTTACCGGGGTTTCAAGTATTGTGGTTGCGATGCAAGTGATGTATTACTGAAAGAAATGTGGGGTCACCGTGGCCAGAATGAACAGATGTTCATGTACTGTAATAGTTATTGTAGTTAAAGTACAACTGAAGTACGCACTTCCATTCTGAGCTAATCAGCCTGATTTTTACTGAATGTTGGACCTAGTCGTCTTATCACTACTTTTCTCTCTTTGGTGCTGCTATCAGTCTGTTGAATGTTATACGTGTCTCTGCATGTCTGGGAGTACTCCTCTTCCTCACCAATCAGCTGTTTCCTGGATGCTGCTTATCAGCTGATTGTCCGCTGAACAAATGGTAGCCTATCAAGCAAAGCTTTGGCTGCACCTTCTAGCTGTGGATTTCACTCCTGGTGTGGCCATGGTCTACTTTACTGCTTCACACTCCCTGTCCTGACTTCTGACTTCTCTGCTTGCCATGGTTCAATGCCTGATGCCTCCTCCTCTGCTTGCATTTCCAGCAGCTAACCGGTACTCCTCTCCAGTTGACATTTTACTCCTAAAATACTCTGCCTCACATCTTTTCAGCCTGTCCTGCTACTTCACTCTGGACTGTACTGCTGTCATTAGGGCTGCAAAGATTCCTTGAGTAACTCAAATGATTCCATTATAAAAAAAATCCACAACACAAATTTGATGCTTCTGTGCTTTGTTTAAACTCTGCAGCTCAGGTGTAAACAGAGTGTTTCACCGACATTACCAGGATTAAAGTTTTCAGTCAGTATAATGGATTTCCTTTATTCGAAAAAATGACATTGCTGACATGATTTTCCACACCTCCACTTGCTCTCTATATCTGTGTGTGTGTGCGTGTTGTGCTAAGTGTGCTGAGAATTTCAGCTGTTAGTTACCAGAAAGGATCGCTATAACCACAGTTTGCTAGTGGGTGCCACCATTAGCACTAGCATTGGTACTGACAAGACTCCCCGCCCATCACCCGCTCAGTTCCAGAACTCAGTCAAAATATTTTTTAAGCTTTAATCCATGATTAGCAAATAAAATTAGACCTAAAATAGAAATGAGACATGTGCTCAAGTGGGGCAAAAGGAAACATTTTTCTAGTGTTAGTATCCAAAGCAGCAGCGCTTCTTTTTTTGCAACTGTGGCCCATCTAAATGATGTAACCACATTAGTGTTTAAAAGTTGCAATTTTAAATGTCACTTAATAAGTGTTCCTTTATATCCTGCATGAGTATTGAGATGATTGTTTACTTTGCATAAGTAGTCCTGTTAACGTGATAATGTGGAGGAGCGGAACCTTTGTGCACCTCTCAGTCCCGGCTGCATAAACTGGTGCAACTTCCTGCTCACGTTTATACACAGTCTGGAGAAAGACATGAGTGTTGGTGTGCTTCTTACTCTCCCACTCTACAATTGCTTTACAGGTCAGTATTCAGTTGAAACAACTGCGAGTTAAAGCCTTAAGCTGTGCATCATGCCCAGATTGTTTTGTCATTGCATAGGATGATGGGCGGCGTGACTTGTGGTGCCTGTTGAGCCGCGATCGGTAACGGCGGTAGAGCCGCGCCACTCGCTTTTATAGTCTCGCAGTAATGATCGTCTTTCTCGCGATAACAAGCGTCTTTCTTGCGGTATTGAATTTACGCTTGAAATGTGATTATAAGAACCAAGATTATCACATTGATCATTTCATTCCTATGTGAATGTCTTCCAGTTTACTTTGTATAACTCCTGATGTGATTTGATGAGTTAAATAAGCATAGAATGATGCGTAATTCCAGATTATTAATGTTGTTGTGTTAATGCCAGACTGTCAGTGTTAACCTTATGTGTTAGGGAAGTATTTTACAATCAAGAGAGTTTATAGTTAATTAAAATTTCAAAGAGCTAAGTCCAATTGTAAATAAGCTAAGCATGCTTATGTGGAAGTACAGGTAATAGATTGAGTTTTATACTATTCAAGCAGGGATCTATAGAACATTAAAGCTGCAGTATATATGCATTGTTTACCAGCATTTTAAAGAGTCATCTGGAGGTGGAAAAGTTGTAACTGCATATAATTTTGGGTAATAAGAAAAATGAATGAAAGCAGAATGTCACTTTATTTTGACTTTATCTATTCTGATGGTTTGTACTGGACATTTAAAGCATTGAAATGTATTGTAAATGAGCTGAAACAAAATTATTAATATACACAGTCTGGAGAAAGACATGAGTGTTGGTGTGCTTCTTACTCTCCCACTCTACAATTGCTTTACAGACACTCTTTTTGTTACCGGAGTCCCTGTGTCAGCTGGGACCTGCAACAAACTGTGGGGGCTCGTCCGGGATCCATCCTTTTCAGTCTTAGAGGGATCCAGTGATAACAGAACCACAAGACCACCGCGACCCAGGCGTGACTTCAGCCAAGCAAGCCAGTGAGTGTCCACGGAGGAAGATCACGGTGAGAAGGATCTTTGCCTCATAAGGGAGCTGCACGGCTACAACGGAAAGACAACGCACTCTATTTGCTACAGAGCTACACCCGAAAAAAACCACACATGTCAACTGCACAGAAGGAACTTGCATGGAGCATCAGGGGCGCTTGTTCACACTCTCAGACACCCAACTTTTTGAGCTAGCAAAGAACCTAGCTGCAGACAGTCAAGACACAGCACCTTTCAACCAGGATGATATTGAGGGCTGCATGGGCTATCTCACCTCCTACATCCAGTCAGAGACTCTCCTAGGACTTGAGGATGAAGGCATGAGCCATCTGCTGTCACTGAATGACTTAATCAGCCAAGTCGGAACAGTAGATAATCCCGCTGGAGCTGCACTGCCAAACATGCCTAGCCCCCATCCATCAAATTTGCCACCAGAACCACCAGCCTCCCCTGAAAACCAAACAGACATCTGTGCAAATGTAAGTACAGAGACACAGTCGATAGAGGACCTGAGGATAGTGTACGAGGAACTGGGGGAGAGACTGAAACAGTACGAAGCAGCAGTTCCCCGACCAGCTGTAATGGCCAGTGACCAAAACCACTCTGGTTCCCTCAACCGCTCACACCTTAGCCCAGAGGGATCAGTCATCATCAGAGACCTTTCCTACTTCCCCCGTAGGGAATTCAAAGTATTTGGAGGACAAATAGGAGACAATAGTGCCGAAATCAGCTATAACAGCCTCGCAAAGCAAATCAATGAGGGACTAAAAGAAGGGGTTACCGAAACAGAAATTGTCAGGGGAGTACTTAGAATCGTCAAACCCGGCACCTTCAGGGACATGCTCATGCTCAAAGATGAACTGTCTCTCCCTGAACTCCAAGGCTTCCTTAGGTCCCACCTGGGAGAAAAGGCAACAACTGAGATGTTTCAGGAGTTAATGTGTGCTAGGCAAAGTGAGCAAGAATCACCCCAGCAGTTTTTGTATCGGATGATTGGGCTTAAACAAAAGCTAACCTTCCAGTCTAGACAGGCCAACGTAGACATTTCCTATGACCCAAAAACCATTCAGGAAGTGTTCCTACACACAATCTACCAAGGCCTGGGAGTAAAGTATGCTGACATGAGACAGAGACTGAGACCCCTCACCCTGAATAGGAATGTCACAGATGAAGAGATCCTTAGCGAAGTCACAAAAATAATTAGCGATGAGAACGAACACCAGCGGAGATTAGGCCAAACACCCCACCAAAAGACAATACATGCTCAAAGTGTAGCAGCTGAAACTGAGGAAAAGAAAACTAGAGAGTACCAAACTTCTCAGACAATCAAACAACTCACTGCCCAAGTAGAGACTCTGACCAACATGGTGGCCAGTCTAATGGAACAGAAAGCTGTGAACCCCCACCACTTTTCCCCATCAGTGCCCACCCAAGTTTCCCCTCATACCCATCCATATTCTCCACCGCCACAACCCAGTAGCCACCACCAGTATTCGACCAATCGGCCTACAGCTTCCACTAAGAGGGTAGCCCTTTGCCCAAAGTGCAATGAACAGAAGGTACAGGACTGTAGTCACTGCTTTGTGTGTGGTGAACTAGGCCATCGAGCAGTTGGATGCT